>WBNM01034306.1:0-12543 GCA_013399055.1 Ramphastos sulfuratus
AAGCATCAAAATGCTCAAAAAAACCCACCCCCAAACCCAAACAGAGCAAAACTAAACCAAACCCAACCAAATGACCCAAACAAACCCTAAGAATCTAGAGTAATTCTTTTTCTGCCATTTATTTTTGTCTCCAGTCTAGCACTGGTGTTGGGGAAGAAGCCTGCAGAGGTGAATAAAGCAGGTTTAGGGAGGTTCATCTTCCTCTCTACTCTGCCCTGGTAAGACCACACCTGGAATATTGTGTCCAGTTTTGAGCTCCCCAGTTCAAAAGAGACAGAGATCTGCTGGAGAGACTCCAACAGAGAGCCACGAGGATGAGTGGGGGACTTGAGCATCTCTCCTACAGAGAGAGCCTGAGAGCCCTGGGGCTGTTTAGCCTGGAGAAGAGAAGGCTGAGAGGGATATGATCAATGTGTGCAGATGTCTGAGGGGTGGATGTCAAGTGGAGGGGGCCAAGCTCTTTTCAGTGGTGTGCAGTGTTAGGACAAGGAGCAATGGATACAAACTGGAACAGAGAAGGTTTCACCTCAACATGAGGAGAAAATTCTTTAGAGTGAGGGTGGTAGAGCCCTGGAGCAGGCTGCCCAGAGAGGTTGTGGAGACTTTCAAACCCCATCTGGATGCATTCCTGTGCAGGCTACCCTGGGTGATCCTGCTTTTGGCAGGGAGGTTGGACAGGATGATCTCTGGAGGTGCCTTCCAGCCTCTAAAGTTCTGTGATTCTGTGAAACGTAGCTTGACCTTCAGAGGAGAAAGTGAGCTCAAGGCTCTGAGGCTGCAGAGATCTCCTTGCTAATCTGAACATGCTGTGGCTTAGCCAATAAAAACAGGCTCTTTGCACCCTTTGGTTGAACACCTGGAATTTTTCAGAGGGATATATCTCCCAAGCAGGCTTAGTTATAGCTCTGGAGTGCAGGAGTGGCAGGCAGGGGTGAGGGAGGGAAAAGCAAGGTGTTTGAGGACACGAAGCAGCCCTGCTCTGCCAGGATGCCTGGTTAAAGTATAAACTTGTGAGAGCAAGGATGTGTCGGGGTGTGGGGGGAGCTGTTGCAAATCAGTAACAATCTGTCCCTGCTGGTTTGACAGATACAGCTTTTCCTACACCAAACTTTAGCTTGTGGATCCCTGGCACCATGTTAGGTGCCTCTAGCCTGGTGCTGCAGCAAAGTGTCACCTGCTGCCCATGAGGGACAGTGGGTACAGGGAATTACAGAGTGGTTTGGGTGGGAAGGGACCTTAAAGCACATCCAGTTCCAACCTCTCTGCTGTGGACATTATCTGAGTCTGAGCAGTAGCCTCATGGGAACCAGTCTGACAGAAAAGAAAAAAAAAAAAAGGCACTAATTTGCCAGGAAGATTAACCACAAAGGCTGAGACAGGGCTCGTGGCTGTGTGTCAGATTATTTTACCATGACAGGAGGCATACTTACAGAGTTGCCAGGGCTGGAAGGGACCTCAAGGATCATCCAGTTCCAACCCCCCTGACATGGGCAGGAACACCTCACGCTAGATCAAGTTGCCCAGAGCCACATCCAGCCTGGTTTTAAAAACTTCCAGCGATGAGGCTTCCACCACCTTCCTGAGCAATCTGTGCCAGGCTCTCACCACCCTCATCATGGGGAAGAACTTCTTCCTAACATCCAATCTGAATCTCCCCACTTCTAGTTTTGCTCCATTCCCCCCAGTCTTATCACTACCAACACCCTAAACAGCTTTCTTGCAGCCCCCTTCAGATACTGGAAGGCCACAATAAGGTCTCCTCAGAGCCTTCTCCTCTCCAGACTGAACAACCCCAACTCTCTCAGTCTGTCCTCACAGCAGAACAGCTCCATTCCTCTGATCATCCTTGTGGCCCTTCTCTGGACACACTCCAGTACCTCCAGATCTTTCCTGTCCCAGGGGCTCCAGAACTGGATGCAGTACTCCAGATAGGGTCTCAGCAGAGTGGAGCAGAGGGGCAGAATCCCCTCCCTGGCCCTGCTGCCCACACTTCTCTTGCTGCAGCCCAGGCTCTGGTTGCTCTCTGGGCTGCAAGTGCACACTGCTGCCTCATGTTGAGCTTCTCATCCACCAGCACACCCAAGTCAGGGCTGCTATCAAGCCAGTCCCTGCCCAGCCTGTATCAGTGCTTGGGATTGCCTTGACCCAGCTGCAGGACCTTTCACTTGGTCTTGTTGAACCTCATGAGGTTGGCTTGTGCCCAGCTCTGCAGCCTGTCCAGGTCCCTCTGGATGGATTCCTGCCCTCCAGCATCTCAGCTGCGGCACACAGCTTGGTGTGCTCAGCAAACTTGCTGAGGCTGCCTCAGTGCCTTGCTTGGTGTGTTCTCAGATAACTCATATACTCTCAAACACGTGGCCTTGCAGGTATAGATATTTTGTAGTGCCTTGTTTAAGAATGCTCTGAAGGAAGTTCCTGAACAAAAGTGTACAAAGGTTGGTTCAGTAGGCAACCAGGAAGCTTTTCACTTCTCTGGATTTTCCTGTCTGTCCTGAGAGATGTCTTCTGGTTTGTAAACTCTCAAAATAGGAGATGTATCCCTTAGCTTGGTGTAGGTGGCTCACTTACAGTGGTACCCACAATACTTAGACAGATTCACAGCTGGCACTGGGTTGGAAAGGAGCCTCAAAGGGCATCTTGGCCAACCCCCTGCATTCAGCAGGGACACCTCCAACCAGAGCAGGCTGCACAGGGACAGATCCAGTCTGATCTTCAATGTCTCCAGCCATGGGGCCTCAACCACAGCCCTGTGCAGCCTGTTCCAGGATTTCACCACTCTCCCTGTGCAGAACTCCCTCCTAATGTCCAACCTAAATCTGCCCTGCTCCAGTTTCAAACCATTGCTCCTTGTCCTGTCCCCACAGGCCCTTCTGAACAGTCCCTCCCCAGCCTGCCTGTAGGTCCCCTTCAGGGATTGAAATGCAGCCCTAAGGTCTGCCTGGAGCCTTCTCCTCTCCAGGCTGAGCAGCCCAAATTCTCTCAGTCTGTCTTCACAGCAGAGGTGCTGCAGTCCTCTGAGCATCTTGGATGCCTCCTCTGGACCTGCTCCAGCAGGTCCTTGTCTCTCAGTCTTGATAAGAAATCATGGTGGGGATGCTCAGATAGGTCCCTTTCACGTACTGAAATGTAGTTATGGATTTGTTTCAGTGAAAATGGAATTTCCCACTGGTAGTGACATTGATTGTATTTCCTTATAGAGATGTGGTTTTGCCATAGAAAGAAATCATGTTTTTAGTCTTGGCTGTTGATTCAGACATGGCAAACAAGGTCACAGAATCATAGAATGGTAAGGTTGGAAGGGACCTCAAAGATCATCTAGTTCCAACCCCCTGCCATAGGCAGGGACACCTCCCACTAGTACAGGTCACTCAAGGCCTCATCCAACCTGGCCTTGAACACCTCCAAGGAGGTTGTGGAGCACACAATCATGCAATGTGAGTGAAGATTCTGTGCTCCACAACCTCCCTGGGCAACCTGTGTCAGTGTATCACCACCCTCACTGCAAACAACTTCCTCCTAACATCCAGTTTCAATCTCCCCTCTGCCAGTTCAAACCCATTCCCCTTGTCCTGTCATTACAAGACCTTGTCAATAGTCCCTCCCCAGCCTTCCTGGAGCCCCCTTCAGATCCTGGAAGGCCACTCCAAGGTCTCCTCGAAACCTTCTCTTCTCCAGGCTACAGAGCCCCAACTCTCTCAGCCTGTCCTCATAGGAGAGCTCCTGCAGCCCTCTGAGCATCTTTGTGGCCTCCTCTGGACCCGCTCCAACACTTCCATGTCCTTCCTGTGCTGGGACGCACAGCACTTGAGGTCCCTGAGCCCAGAAGTTTTTGTTAAGTGGCATCACCACGTTGGGGCTGAGCAGCTTACAGCCGTTTATGCTTCCATGAACCTGCAGGAGAAATGGAGCTCAGACCACAGTAACTCAGCCTCCTATCTGACATCTCTGGGGATATCTCTCTGGCTTGCCATTGGAGTATGGGTCTCTGTGGGCTGACTTGAAACACTGCTCTTTAATGAAACAAACATGTTGGGGATCAAGGTGTCCTTTGCACAATTCTGTGCTGGTCATGTTTTCCTGAGCAGGTTGCCTGTGCTCTCCAGGGCCAAAAGGCTACTTAAAGAGCTATCCTGCCTGGATTTAGGTTTCTGAGTGTGATGCTTTTCTAAGGGTTGCTGCGTAATGTAACCCAGTCCTCAAAAGTTTTGCTTTTTTTACAGTCACAGTCGATTAAAGCTGACCTGACAAGGGACCAGAGAGCCTTTGTGGGGGTTAATGGTATTATTGTCACTGCCTCTTCTGCCATACAGGTGGTGGCATCACCCCGGCACAACTCACCCCTTGGAGCATGAGAGCAGAGGGAAGCTGTGACCTGCCATCAGCAGGGCTCCCAGCTCCTGATGGATCCTCCTGCAACTGCCAACCCCTGCTCCCCTGTGAGCAAGAGCCCCAGACGCTAAGCAAGCACCAAGGTGCCCCTTTTGCAGGCCAGGGGCCTGGTGGCTGATGCTGGCCACCATCCGAGCACAGTGGTGCTGGGGTTGGGCAGGCATCCACTGGCCTGGCTGCCACCCCCTTCCAGGTGTCTGGGCTCACCTGGGTGGCAGCAGGAGGCAGGGAAATCACTCAACGCCCAGCTCTGAGGCGCTTTGTCTCCCTTTCTTCTCTCGCTGCTCTCTGTGCCGCGGCAGAGAGGTGGCTGGTGCTGAACTTTTTACCTTGGAGGCTCAGTATTTGGTGTGCTGCAGCAAAGGGCCATTAAAATGATTTGTGAAATAAATACTATCAGCAGGGCAGGTGTCGGACCCGTAAACAGTTAATTGCCAGAGCTCTGCAGATGTCAGCGATTCCTTCGGAGACATCTGCCAGCTCATATCATCTGATAGCAGCTCATTCACTTGATGGAGCTGTCAGTTTGCAATTTAGCTACCAGAATGGGGGTGCTAGCTTGATCAGCCTGCATGCCTCTGTGTAGAAGAGCATCGCAGCCTGCACCCATCTGGAGATGTTCAAGTTCTAATGCAACTGATACTTTGCAGTCATCCTAGCAAGAAACTCTGAGTAAGAAGATCAAAACGTGTTGGTTTTCTGTGCCTTTCAGCCTCTGTGCTAAAGTTGTGTTGAAAGAGTGGTCAAGGGAATAAAAGCCCAAAGGTGAGGGGAAGAAAAAGTCCAAAGGTGAAGGGAAATAAAAGCCCAAAGATAAGGGGAAGAAAAGCCCAAAGATAAGGGGAATAAAAAGCCCAAAGGTAGGGGGAATTAAAGCCCAAAGGTGAGGGGAATAAAAGCCCAAAGGCAGGGGAAATAAAAGCCCAAAGGTAGGGGAATTAAAGCCCAAAGATAAGGGGAATAAAAGCCCAAAGGTAGGGGAAATAAAAGCCCAAAGGTAGGGGAATTAAAGCCCAAAGATAAGGGGAATAAAAGCCCAAAGGTAGGGGGAATAAAAGCCCAAAGGTAGGGGAAATTAAAGCCCAAAGGTGAGGGGAGTAAAAGCCCAAAGGTGAGGGGAATAAAAGCCCAAAGGTGAGGGGAATAAAAGCCCAAAGGTCAGGAAAGAAGAGAAGATGGGACACGATGTTCAGAGCAGACTTAGCCAATGGTGGTTTGTGGAATCTTGGTGTTCAAAATCTATATCCTGCACTTTTCAGCTCAAGCTGTGGCAGCTATTGCAGAACTTTGTTTCACGCATCCCAGTTGTGCTCTAAAGATGTAGCTGATCCTCAAAAGTGGGCCTGGAATTAATGATGAGAAGAAACAGGGGAATGTGTTTGAAATAGGTCACTTTTGCACTTATCTGCAGCTTTGAACTGCTCACAACTCTTCTGCAATTGGAAAGTGCAACAATACTGTGGGCTCCTGCATGGAATGTCACAGAATCATAGAATTCCAGCATCAATGTAGTTTTGGTTTGTTTGTTTGCTTGTTTGTTTCTTCCTGTTGATCTCATCCAAGTAGATTTTAACACCCTCCATAACAATTTCAGCTATATTCAGTGTTTTTTGCTGTCTGGAAGAACAAAAGATGGTTTGTACCCAAGGAGAGTGCATTCACTCAACAAGCCTAGACAGAAAACATTGAATTTGAATGGAAACTTATCTAGAGAAGGAAAAAAAAAAAAAAAAAGAAAAGAAAAAAGAAAAGGGGAGAGAAATGTGGTTTAGAAAAGCCCTAGCATGGAGGAGCATGTGGTGGAATTGCATCTGAGCCATAATCTTTTTTAAAAGCCCCTGCTAAAGCAGATAACTAATTTGCTCTGTGGGCAGACTGCTCAGGTTACCCTCTTGATGTTTTGGGGCTGTGTGGGACTCTCCTTCGAGGACTTTGTTTCTCTCAGTGGCCACAGCCGTGGGGCCAGGGATGAATAGGATGGAGTGGCAGGAGGGTAAATGTGAGAGCTTTGTGTTTTTAGACAGTTCTTTTATTTTCTTTTTTTTCCCCTTTTTTTTCTTCTTTTTCTTTTATTTTCTTTCTCTTTTTTTTCTTTTTCTTTTCTTTTTTTTTTTCTTCCTTCTAGGAAAGTTAATTAGGAAGTGAAACCTTAAGCAGTTGACAGTGTGCATTGTTGGCTGCTGGTGCTCTGTGACAAATACCACTGAAAGGTACTTCACTTTCTTTTGTAAACAGAAAGGTAAGGAATTTGCACAAAAATGTATTGGTGAAGCTCTGCTTTTCATCATGGCCTAACCACATAGTAAACAACAGAAATAACTTGTTTTAATAAAGCCTGGTGTTGAAACATTTATCAGCAAGCTCTTTCTTTCCATTTCAAAGGTATGTTTAGGTAAGGGGAACTGTTGCCTCCAAGAAACCCAATCTGAATTTTTTTTTGTTATAACATTTTCTTCAGGTCAAGGTCAGGAAACTTAAGGAGAAGTTTGACTTTTTGGGCCATCACACAATTACCCCCAGGGTTGATTAATACAGTATGCTGAAACAGCCATCTAAGAATCTCTTAGTAGTTTAAATGGATCCTGAAGAGTGCTTAACTCACATAAAATTATTCTAGTAGTCACATTATAAAAAGCATGACTTCATTTTATTGTCTGTAGCCATGCACAGTTATGAGGCAAGTGTAATAATCTGTGCATTTTAATTTCTCTCTCTAACAATAAAAAGATCCTCTTGTGGGCTGGGTTCCCTTGAGTGGTACCAATACAAGTCTCTGGAGAATTAATAAAGCAGGCTTGAGGACTTCAGAGTTAAAGCCTGTTCAAACAGTTCTGTGTAGCACTGGAGCTGAGCTGGGCTTCAGTGGGGTACTTGGGAAGGCAAATGGAGAGCAGTGCAGAGGTGGCTTTGGTGCCTGGTGGATGTCCATTTCAGAGTGGAGGGAGCTCTGTTGCACCCCAGCACTACCAACCTCTGCAGGTGGAGCAGCTCTGCACACCTCGGCAGACTTCCACAGCCTGAGCAACACAGAGAAACACGACAGAATGTTCATTATGTGGAGACTAGACAGGCTGAGGGAGCTGGGCTTGTTCAGCCTGGAGAAGAGAAGACCCTGGGGAGACCTTAGAGCTGCCTTTCAGTACCTTCAAAGGGGCTACAAGAAGCCTGCAGAGGGGCTGCTTACAGAAGCCTGCAGTGATGGGATCAGGGGCAATGGTTTGAAATTAGAGGAGATTTAGACTGGATTTTGGGAACTAGTCCTGTAACATGAGGGTGCTGCAATACTGCAACAGGTTGCCCTGGATAGTAGTTGAAGACCCATCCCTGGAGATCATAGAATCATAGAATCAAGCAGGTTGGAAGAGACCTCCAAGCTCATCCAGCCCAACCTAGCTCCCAGCCCTATCCAGTCAACTAGACCATGGCACTAAGTGCCCCATCCAGGCTTTTCTTGAACACCTCCAGGGACAGTGATGATGATATTCAAGGTCAGGTCTGACAGGGCTCTGAGCAACCTGATCTAGTGAAGGATGTCCCTGCTNTCCTCATGTTCACTTGAAACTTCCTATACCTCAACTGCCACCCACTGCCCCTTGTGCTGTCACTGGGCATCACCCAGCAGAGCCTGGCTCCTGCCTCCTAGCACTTAGCCTGCACATCTTTATAACCATTGCTGAGGTCACCTCTCAGTCTCCTCCAAGCAGCACATCCCCAGCTCCTGCAGGCTCTTCTTCTAAGAGATGTTCCATTCCCTTAAGCATCTTTGTGACTCTGTGCTGGACTCTCTCAGGCAGTTCTGTGTCCCTCTTGAACTGAGGGGCCCAGAACTGGACACAGTACTCCAGATGCAGCCTCACCAGAGCAGAGTAGAGGGGGAGGAGAACCCAAGGGACTGGAAGATAGTGAGGAGAGAGTGACACTGAGAGCTGTAGATGTGTGAAATGTGAATGTAGGATGGTGCTCAGTCTCATACAGAGGATGGTTGCAAGGAATGTCTTCTAAGCAAGACCCAGGATCTTTTCAGCCTCTGTGCCTCTAGACTGCTCAGGCTGGAGCAGCTGTGGCTGTGCAGAGATTTCTCTCTGTAGCTTGCTGCTTTCTCTTTGCTCATGCCCATGAGTCTCAGTCCTTGTGACAATGCCACAGATCCCTCAGCCATGCAGATATTTCACAGTGGCTTTTCCTTTTGCCATTTTTCCCTACAAAAGGGAGAACTGAGTCCTGTGTTTATACATTCCCGTGAAGCGATTCTCTGTTTTAACCAGGCTGTGTAATGCCATTTGTATTTAGCCCACAGAGTGAGCTGCTCGTGAAGATTTTCAGAGGAACTCTTCAAATATCAAAATCTTCAGAAACAGCCACGTTTTTCCCCCATAAGAAACTCCCCAGGTGTTATTAGACTCAGCTTTTTGAGGGGAATCGCTTTGAAAAGTAGAGTAAGAAGATTTTAAAAATCCTTAGTGCTGCCCTAAATTTATTCCTACTCCTTCCTAATGTATTGAAGAAACAAATCCCACACACCATAAAAATGAAAGCCACCAAGATGCTGAGAGGGCTGCAGCAGCTCTGCTCTGAGGACAGGCTGAGAGAGTTGGGGCTCTGCAGCCCGGAGAAGAGAAGGCTTCCAGGAGACCTTGGAGTGGTCTTCCAGTATCTGAAGGGGGCTACAGAAGGGCTGGGGAGGGACTGTTGACAAGATCTTGTAATGCCAGGACAAGGGGCAATGGGTTTGAACTGGCAGAGGGGAGATTGAAACTGGATGTTAGGAGGAAGTTCTTTATGAAACTGAATGTTAGGAGGAAGTTCTTTACAGTGAGGGTGGTGAGACACTGGCACAGGTTGCCCATGGAAGTTGTGGAGCACAGAATCACCCAATGTGATCTTGGATCACGTTGGGTGATTCTATACTCCACAACCTCCCTGGAGGTGTTCAAGGCCACGTTGGATGAGGCCTTGAGTGACCTGTTCTAGTGGGAGGTGTCCTTGCCTATGGCAGGGGGTTTGAAACTGGCTGAGCTTTGAGGTCCCTTCCAACCTTACCATTCTATGATTCTATGATATTGTGGGTGGCAGTGCTTGAGTAAGGTGAGCACCTGAGTAAAGTTAGGTTATTATGATATGTCAGAACTGCCCTTCAGTCACTTGAAGTGGTGATACAGGGCTGAGGATATGAAATTAGCTTGCCCATGGCTCTTCTTGTTGGATGACTACAGATGACCATGGGGAAGGATAGAAGGAGGTTGAAAGACCTCGAGGGTGTGGGTCTGCCCCAGCCCGTGGGTACATTTGGGCTGGGGAGGAGGATTCCATGCTTATCAACCCCATCGTGAGTGCATTCCTCATCTCTGGAGCAGAGAGGAATGTTTATTCAGCTGATGCAGTTTCTGGGAAAGAGGCTAGAAGGAGAAGCTGCTGCGTGAGAGTCTTCCTCCTTATCGCCTGTGGTGGTGATGCCTCCCTGCAGCACGTGCGGCGTGCGGAGGGATGGGGAAGGGTGGCTGGGGTGGGAGCAGGATAGACCTAGGAAGATGAAGTTCCTGAATGCACAGGAGATTATTAACCTTTAATCAACATAACCTTCCCAGCTTGAGCAGTTGATTAATTCCCAAAGGTTTCCATCTTTCAGAGCTTCTAAGCACATTCAGACAATCACAGAATCAACTTTAGAGGTTGGAAGGGACCTCTGGGGTTCATCGAGTCTGATCTCCACCCTGTCATGGCAGGATCACCCAGGGTAGTTGGCACAGGAATGCATCCAGGTGGGTTTGGAAAGTCTCCAGAGAAGGAGACTTAGAATCATAGAATGGTAAGGTTGGAAGGGACCTCAAAGATCATCTAGTTCCAACCCCCTGCCATAGGCAGGGACACCTCCCACTAGTTCAGGGCACTCAAGGCCTCGTCCAACCTGGCCTTGAACACCTCCAGGGAAGGAGCAGCCACAACCTCCCTGTGCAACCTTTGCCAGTGTCTCACCACCCTCACTGCAAACAGCTTCCTTCTAACATGCAGTTTCAATCTCCCCTCTGCCGTTCAAAACCATTGCCCCTTGTCCTGTCATTGCATGACCTTGTCAATAGTCCCTCCCCAGCCTTCCTGTAGGCCCCTTCAGATACTGAAAGGCTACTATAAGGTCTCCTCGAAGACTTAAGTGTGTAGTATGCAGTGGTGATTTACACCAGTGTGTAGGCTCTGAGCGACGTCGCTGGGCGGAGGCACAGGGACAGGTCAGGAGCAAACCACAGGAGTGGCTGCCCTGAGCCTGGCACTGGCCTGACAGGGAACAGCTGGAAACACAGAACTGCTTTCCTACTGCCCTGTGACTCTGTGTGGGAGGATCTGATTGTCTGAACTCAGAGGAGAGGTGTGCAAGGCACAGTGCAGGCTGAGGAACAGCCCCACCTCTGATTTCCTATGGGGACTAGAGAGACAAGGACCTGCTGGAGTGGGTCCAGAGGAGGCCTCCAAGATGCTCAGAGGGCTGCAGTAGCTCTGCTATGAAGACAGGCTGAAAGAACTGGGGATGTTCATCCTGGAGAACCTTAGAGCTGCATTTTCAGTATCTGAAGGGGACCTACAGGCAGGCTGGGGAGGGACTGCTTAGAAGGGCCTGTGGGGATAGGATGAGGGCAATGGTTTGAAACTGGAGCAGGGCAGAGTTAGGTTGGACATCAGGAGGGAGTTCTGTACAGTGAGAGTGGTGAAATCCTGGAACAGGCTGCCCAGGGATGTGGTTGAGGCCCCATGGCTGGAGACATTGAAGATCAGACTGGATGTGTCCCTGTGCAGCCTGCTGTGGTTGGAGGTGTCCCTGCTGAGTGCAGGGGGTTGGCCGAGATGCCCTCTGAGGGTCCCTCCCAACCCAATGCCAGCTGTGAATCCGTGACTACTTTTCCCTTCACAACTTCAGGCCTCCCTTCTATCCCTTCTGATTCTGTGCAGAGGCTGCCTCTGTGAGGGTATCAGCAGCCCTCAGCTGCATCTCCTTATGGAAACTGCTTTTTTGACCTTTATTTTCCTGTACTGCCCTGACAGCTATCCTGTCCCCAAAGCAGAGTGTGGTCACACCTTCCTGCTTAAGCTGGCATGTTTGATTCAAAACCAGAAGAGAGGAGAACTTGCTCAGCTTTCTAGAAATAACTTTCCCCTTCTCTTTATCACCTAGAGAATGCCTGGAGAGTTTCAAACTAGCAACAAGGTTATGTAAGAGAATAGGAAATAAAAACATACACGTGTTTGATTTCTGCAGAAACAACCCCTGTTGCATTTACTCTTCCAACACAGTAAATGAACCTTCTGTATACTTTGGCACTAGAGAGCATTTCAAAGATGCTTTTGGTGAACACCAATCCCATATCTGGCCTTCAGGAATGTATATTTTGTGAAAAAAAAGGGGGGGGCGGGGGGCAGAGTCAGCTTCAACATTTGAAGCAATCAAGTTTAATTCTGCTCACAGCAATTACTCTTTCTGTCAACAGGAGGAAAATTTACAATCAGGAAATCAAAGAGGCAGACCTGTTCCTGGATAGCCAGGGTGAGCTGCACCTCAGTGAGCTCAACCCCCTGGCAAATCTGCTTCCTCTCATTTGCCTGAGCAGAGCTGGGCAGCCTCCCTGCACCACACAGAAGCCTGCAGCACCATCGGCCCCGACCTGTGGGCAGGTGGAAGGAGTAGGGGCAAGATTAGGACTGTGCTGCTGTGCCCCCATCCCTCTTCTTGCCCACCAGTGTGGGCAGCAGGGCAAGGGAGGGGATTCTGCCCTTTTGCTCTGCTCTTCTCAGACCTCACCTGCAGTCCTGTGTGCAGTTCTGGAGCCCCCAGCACAGGAAGGACATGGAACTGTTGGAGTGGGTCCAGAGGAGGCCACGAAGATGCTCAGAGGGCTGCAGCAGCTCTGCTGTGAAGACAGGCTGAGAGAGTTGGGGTTCTGCAGCCTGGAGAAGAAAAGGCTTCCAGGAGACCTTGGAGTGACCTTCCAGGATCTGAAGGGGGCTCCAGGAAGGCTGGGGATGGACTATTGACAAGGGCTTGCAATGCCAGGACAAGGGGCAATGGGTTAGAACTGACAGAGGGGATATTGAAACTGGTTGTTAGGAGGAAGTTCTTTCCAGTGAGGATTGTGAGACACTGGCACAGGTTGCCCAGGGAGGTTGTGG
>WBNM01034313.1:0-14833 GCA_013399055.1 Ramphastos sulfuratus
TGTGATACTGTGATACTTCTTCAAGCCTCTATTTCTAACAGTCAAACACATGATGTTATATAAATTTTTAACCAATTTTGAGATATCTTGATGAAAATTGCTCTGTAAGAATTAGATAGTATTTCTATTTCCACCTGCAAGCACTTACTGGTGTCAAATTCAAGAGAATGTGTACTTGTGTTCAGCTAGAGTCATTCTTACCAGTTCTTTTTCCTATGGCATTAGCAAAGCAATTCAAGCAATGATTAATTTCTCTTATACCATTTATGTTAATATGTCTTTTGATGTTTTGATGTCTTTTTTTTCCCCCGCTGTCCTAAACTATACCAATTATATTTAATTTCTTTGTATATGAGAATTGTACTTATGTATCTAAGAATCTGTATTGATCATTTAGAGGTCTGATATAATCCATGTGAGATTAGTAAGAAGAATCCACAAATTTCAGAGGTTTTTCAATGATCTTGTTGCTCCTGTTTTCTTCCTTTTTTCCCTCTTTTTCTTTTTGTGATTAAATTGTCTAAATAAGGATGTATTCATTCTGTAAATTATATATTTTTATGAGCAATATTTGGAGTAAAAAACATCCTGGTGCTTCACTTTGCATTTATTATTTGAAACCTTTTCAGGATGATGAAAAATTTCCTCTTGTAAATTAAGACATTGAAATTTAAGAAAGAAGGGAAATATTTTGGCGGTATCTATTAATAATAATTGCATAAATAGGCAATAGATCTGTTCTTTATCAAAAGTATTCAACAAAATTGGAAAGTTGTTAACTTTCTTTTCAACTTGTTATTTTATTTGGAAATTTTTGTAAGAATAAACTACTGTCTACTTCACTCCTGTCAGAGACTGGGACAAACAAACATGTCCCAACATCTCAGAAAAACCTGTTTTGATATAAATTTCTGAGAAATGCTAAGCAGGCATCCTGTTTACACTCACCATCCCCAAAATCCCCCTGCATGAACTCAGACCCTAAGAGCTCCATAGCATGAAATGATTAGACTGAAGACGAGCCAGGAGAATGCAGAGTGAACTTGATGATGCTGCTGTGGGACGACCTTCCTGACTGCAGAGCATGCATGGACTAGACGACTGCTGTTCTGGACCACCACAACTGGGACACTGAGCTAATGTCACCTGGCACACACAGTAGGTGAAGGTTTCCTGTTTTGGAAGGTGATGCTCATTCTGAACCCAACCACAGTCTTAGCAGATTGACAGTGGCAACCATTTCAGAGAAATCAGCTGGTCAAAGGGGACTCAGCCCTGGAAACTCTCTACCACACTGAGCATGCCCAGCACCACTGGATAGTGGGCCTGGCTAAGCAAATCACTCTTGGAAAATGCTAAGTGATTCCTAGAATAAAATGCATATTCAGGCAACCAGGTAAAAGAAGAGAATCATAGAATCATAGAATGGTAAGGTTGGAAGAAACCTCAAGGATCATCTAGTTCCAACCCCCTTGCCATAGGCAGGGACACATCCCACTGGTACAGGTTACTCAAGGCCTTGTCCTACCTGACCGTGAACACCTCCCATACCTCTTCAGGTGTGGTAGTAAAATTTGTGGATGTGGATTGACCCAAAGACTTACTGGAACTTTATACATAAAATTAGCAGCTGAGCAGAACTTATTTATTAAAAGTGCATATGATTTTTCCATAGAGATGGCACTACAGGTTCATTTACTCTTTGTTTTGGAGAAAAACAGCAAAAGGCCTGTGAGGAAGCTGAAGATTCACTATGTCAGAGTGTTTCTTTCATACGGATTTTTTTCAGGTTCCTGAAAACAACTCAGTTTAACAGCTAACCTGGGTATAGATCTTTGTATTTCAGGGGTTGTTGGTATACTGTAACCTAATCTTAGAATCATAGAATCAACAAGGTTGGAAGAGACCTCCAAGATCATCCAGACCAACCTATCTCCCAGCCCTATCCAATCAANAATTTAGGTATTATCAAAATCTACAACTAGCTCGTATCACTTGTACCTTGCAAAAACCATTCTTCTGCCTGTGAATTGAAAAGTTAACTCTGGACATTGTCTACACACACGTGTGAGCACAGGTAAGTAGATAGTGAGACAGACAGACAATTATCTATACTTGTGTTTACATAGGTATTCAAATAGACGTTAGGAATCACAAAGGTTCCATTTTCCAATAGAACAATTTAAATATCTGTAAAGAAGGAAAAACCAAGCAAGCAAACAAACAAAGAAAGAAATAAATAATCAAACAAAAAAGACACATGTTTTATTATCACATCCAGATGATTCATAGGCTCTGGCCTGAGCCAGATCATAACATTACAGTCTGGACCCGTATCTGCAAAGGTACAGTATACCGGCATCATTGTTGGATGCTAATAAGACCATTTGCTAGTGAAGACATGGGAATACGTGCATACTCACAGATTTGGAGCCATATGCTCAAGCTTATTTTGTTTTGGTTTTTTTTTTTTTTTCCCAAAAAAGCATAATTTCTCCCTCTCTTCTACTAAGATATTTTTATTACATGGTTTATTCTCTTCTCTGATCTCTCCTTCCAGTTCCAGAGCCTTTCCTCCTGAGGTGTCACAGCAATGCAAAGGTTAAGTCCCTTCCCTAGGCAGAGAGGCACTAGAGACACTTGAAAGCTGTCAACTATTTCAATAGGATTTTTTTTTCTGTGTTGAAGGACCCTGCATGTCAAAGCAAGCTGTTCAGCAGCTTGGATTCAGCCTACTTGATCCAGTCTGTTTACTTCTTGGGATCACTTGCAGGGTGGGTATTTGCTCTGCACTTAATACAAGCCTCCACTTAGAATGTTACCGGTCTGGTAGTGCAGGTGTATAATTCACTTGATTATTATACTACAGCTAACACCTCAATGTAAGCGTGATTCTGTCAGATGAAAATGCCATGCTTCTGGACATGACTTACTTTGATTTCCACACCAGTCAATTGCAAACAATTATCATTGCTCCCACTAAATGGGAGCCCAGTTATTACAGAAATCACTGCTATGTCCAGCGTCAAGATGAAAAGGCTGTTCCTCATTTTACTCTCAAATTTAATCCAAGGGGTTTTACACCTCAATCCAGCACAAGCCATTCTTCAAGTATGTGAGTAATTGTGATACATTTTGGAAACTCAAAGCATCAGTATTTTCTTGCATAATAATCCCTAAGTAACATATACATGAAAGGTGCTGTTGTTCTGTTATAGCACTGTTGTGTACTCAAGTATTATTTCTTCAACAGTAAGAAACTACTTACACAAGCAGCCTAATATTAACTATACAATTTAAATTTTGGGTTTTTTTCAAATGACTTTTACTTGACTTTAATGATGTCATCCACCATACTTCATTGTCGCAATGCTAGCATCTTAACTACCTTCTTTATTACATAGAATCATAGAATATTTTGGATTGGATGGGACCTTTAAAGGTCCCACAGTGAGCGGACACATCTTCAACTACATCTGGTTGCTCAGAACCCCATCAGGCCTGACCTTGAATGTTTCCAGGAATAAGGTACCTACCACCTCTCTGGGAAACCTTGCCAGTGTTTTGCCATCCACCTTGCCACCAACATCTACCTCTAGAAAAAAATGAGCTGTGCTTGAATTAATGACTTCCATTATTTTATTAGGTGATGTTACTAGAGAAGATATGAGGACTCTTTTACAAAGTGGATGCTAAAACACTGGCTGCACAACCTTTCTAATACTTCACATGATTTGCTGAATCAACACAGTTTAGCCATATACCTTTTTTCTATTCTCTTGCACAAGTCAGTTGAGTTTGCATTGTCTATATTACATGCTGAAATTAATGTCTAAAATATATGTTACCTGTGAGCTATGAGAGACATGGGTACCATTACTTTCAGTGGAGACATAAAGTTCAACTCATTTGACTTGTTTATGCAGAACCATTTCATATGCCTTAAGATATCTAAGTAAGATGTTTTGATGTGTTTGGTGAATATAACACAGCTTCAAGGGGATTAATATTTCCTTCCTTAGCATCAACATAAAGGATTTGATCCTCCCTCATCATCTCCATGTACAATTTTATATGTGCTTTTAATGTAAAATGTCATTATTAATTGTTAATACTTCAATGGTTGCCTTTAGAGTAATATAGTATATTCTTCCCTGAGTGTCTTCCCCTCCCCATCACAGCTCTGGGAACATAAGGAATTATTAGTTGGGAAGGATGACAATAAAATTTCCCTTCCCTAATACTTGTCTTTCTCTTTCCCCCAAATGTTGTGGCGTTTGATTTAATTTTCTGCAGGTTGGGATTTATACCACAGAGTAATGTCTCAGGGTTTCATGTACAGAGAAGATGGAGAGTTCAGATGCTTTAGAAGATTTAAATTATCCAGCAAGCTGAGAAGAACAGCCAAGATCTTCTCAATGATTTTTCTATGTATTGAACAGGTAACAAGTCTCTCAGAAGCTTTTCTCTGTATTTGAAGGAGAAACTTCTACTCACAGGGAAGTTGTCATTCAGAGCATTCTTCTTCAGGCATATACCTCTGATTTTTTCCTTCAAATAACTGAGCAAGATACCTCTCTCCTCTTTAAAAGGTTCTGGGGGGAGAAGAGAATGAGAAAACTGTGTGAGTTAGAGACTCTCAAAGTGAGACAGGGGAGTCTTAGACTCAGTCCCTGTTTCTGCCCATATCTAGGTCTAAGTCTGCTCTTGGAGATAAATGTCTGTTAATTACAGCTAGTAATGTGTCTTAGTAGAGACATTTTCCATCCATCAGAAAATAAATTCCTAAGGCAGAAGGAGCCTAGAGGTTACAGTATTCTCCTCTGAGGAAATAGTTGGGGTCTTGGTTTATGTTTCAAGAAGCAGGTAGAATTTTACATGCAATAGTCATAGTGCATGTGATGTGAGACTTAAAGACTGTTGAATTAATAAACCACTTTAAAATGGGAGAGTACACTTGCTGAGGAAAACAAACAAACAAACAAAAACAAACAAAAAAAAACCAGCCAGACAAAACAAGTGCACAAACAAAACCAGAAACAAAAACGAAAACACTTTGCTTTATGTAGAAGAGCTCTAGATTATTGACTGAGAGAGACTTGGGCCGGTCCCTGTCTCACAAGGCTTGGTAAAGGAGTGATTAGCAATGGTGTTATTTTTAATTCTGTTCTGGTGAGATACATGAACACAAAGCCAAATTACACTGAATCAAGAATCATAAATTTGTATAGGCACTTCAATGCTCTGACAGGGAAATTGCTAGAATAGAAGAATAGAGCACAAATGTGGCTCAATCCCCTAGGCAAGTAGTCTCAGTAGCATTTCACATTGTTTTATTTCTTAGTAATGTGGTTTCTGAATAGGAGTAAGCAGTAGCTCAAGGAATATCCCTATCCTCATATCAGAGCCACCTCAAACAGAATATTTAGAATATTTAAAATATTAATTTCCAGTGAGCATAGTGATATTGTTATTGCAGAACATGATACTCTTTCCTTCTTCCTAGAAACAGAATTCTTTGGTTGTGTTATATTCTGTATGCTGATAACAGATGGTGGTAATTTTTTCTGTAGCCTTACTTGAATAATCATGTTTTTGAGAGGAACTCTGTAGTGTTATTTCTGCATACCACAAAGTTGTGAAGTTTTGCTTTTTTTTCAAGCTGAAAGGGAGATACTTTTTTCTTTTTTTTTTAAAATGAAAAGGGGATACTTTTTTTTTTTTTTTTTTTTTTTTTTTTTTTTTTTTTTAATCTGTCTAGGAAATTTACACTATTTTAATGTAGGGCTTGATGAATATTTTCTGGCAGGTATTATGATTATTTATTTAGCTAAAACCATCACTTATTAGCTGAATTTATCTGGACAACTTAAATTGACATTCTTTTGATGTTTTTTGCAGATGTTCTAGTCTCATTTTTAACAGGTGCCCTAGAAGATAATGGTAGTCTATCGGATTTTCAAAAGTCAAATCATGTTACATATATCACATGGTAAACATTTATGATAGATGGCATAACAGAAAATGAACTGTGTTAGAGCATCACATAAAGTAATTACAATTTGAAATATATACAGTATTTTCCCCCATAGATGATTAACTCACTTTTAAGGAATGATAACCGTTATTAATTGACCTGTTCACTGAACTCTAGAAGGTGTTTGGGAATATGCATATACCACAAATTATGATTATACATCATTAATCATACAAGTCTCCTTCATGACTCAGTAGAAGTGGATATCGAAAGGCAAAAAAAGGCTAAGAGACAAGCCATTCTTTTACAGGCTCACAGACATAAGGAATCAAGTTGTTCAGGGCACAGTTTAAAATTAGGTGACTTTGTGTTTCCTGTCATATTTAACCATTTCTCCCTTCCCATCTCTGCTTTCTTTGCTGGAGCTGTAGGCTCTCACACTGCTTATGCTTCTCAGCAACATCCTGTCTCTCCTTTCCTGTCTCCCCTTCCTTTAACCCTTTTCAATCTTCTTTGTATTGTGTGTTAATTTCATTCCACCCACAGTCCATGTCACATAAAGCTGAGTGAGGTGGTTATACCTGGGGAATTGGACTTTCCAGCTAATTTCATTTGACAGTTGTCAGTGTGCAGGGAAACATGGGAGACGGGCAGAAGAACAGACAATGTACACACACTGAGATCTTCATCAGCTCAAGTTTCACCAGAAGCTTGGTATAGGGCAACCATATGCTCCCCTGTGTACTGCTACCTCATTAATGCATATCTTTCCATGTGCACTTTCAGAAACAAAGTATAGCCACTCAAATGTATAATAGATAAGGGAAAGACATCAGACTGAAACTAATTGAGCTATTCCTCCAACAGAAATGCAAAAGAAGGGTTATTAATATTCTTCCTAGAGGCTTTGGATGTGCTCCAATATATGATGGGAAATCTACACCTGTATCCTTTTTGAATATTTAAGTATACCTTCTTGTGGTGTCAGGACACAGACTTTTGTTCTGTTTGTTCTGCTAGTGGGATTTGCCTTCATCAGCTAATGTTCAGCATGAGTTCTTCTAAAAGATGCCTGTGTGGTTAAACTATGGTAACTTGAATGATAAGTTAAAGACTTGACTGAACACTGAGTGCTTCTTATGAAATAATCATGACTTTGACGTGATGGATAGACTTGATTCCCTGAATTTCCAGCTGAGTTTTCCAGCAGGAGCTTCATTAGACAGACATGGGTCGAGCCTGTTGTAATCCAGATACAAATGAATTTGAAAAACTATTATAACTTAAAACTTTCAGACCTGAATTATTTAGATTGCCTGATTGCTCCCCAAACTAACATCTTCATTCCTGTTTTGATTGCAGAGAGGAGTTGGAAGTGTCATATTGTGGTACTGAGTTTAAATAACCACAAGAAACTTTCATATCTGATCAGGGAAAATCAAATTCATATATCTTGAAGATGAGGAAAATGTTGTAATTGTGCCAGAAGAATATGTGTGGGTCTGAAGACCTATTCTTTTCTCCAAACATAACATAAGGGACTGAATTGCGTAGACGGGAAGTAAGAGAGGGTTGGTTACTGAAGCCTCTGAATTTTTGCAGCATATACTGAAGACCTGTAGAAAAATCTGAAGTCATTGTCCTTATTTTAGCCAATATTCTCAAAATGGAGGTATCCAGGTTCAGGGACCTCTGAGGAATCTGAATCTCAAATCTTCCCTTGAAGATTGATAGCAGTTAAGGTAGTCTTCTGTAGAATCTGAGTCCTTCAATTAACCTAGATCCCAAGCATTTAAGAATTTAGAAGACAACAAAGAATGTACAGGCCTGAAAGCTGTTCCCCTCTCCATACCACAATGAATATTGCCCAATAAAGGTTTATCTAGATTCACAGGATGAATTCTGTTACAAAGTGGCTTCAGCTATACTGCCAACCAGACCTTTTTCATCAATATTTTCAGTTCTTGTTACAAATGCTACTATTTGTCATTGGTAATATAAATATACATTTTTAAAAGAAATGCTCATTTAAAGTACAGTCTGGTTTAACATATGTATACAAATATATGCAAAGAGTCTTGCTTAATAAGCACCTCTACTTTATGCATGAGTTTATAAACTCATGGCAGAAGTTGTGCCAAATGGCTATCTTAAAGTGTTTCATCTAGCAATATTACCTGAGAGGGTAAAATGTAAAGCTCATTTGATTGAAAAATCATAGAATCATAGAATGGTAAGGTTGGAGGGGACCTCAAAGCTCATCCAGTTCCAACCCCCTGCCATAGGTAGGGACACCTCCCACTAGTACAGGTCATTCAAGGCCTCGTCCAACCTGACCTTGAACACCTCCAGGAAGGGAGCGAATGTGTGGTGTGTGCAGCTATACAGAGAGCTGAGAGAGCCCAAGGTCCTTAGGTCCTTTCTACAAACCATTGCCCTTCTCCATCAGATGAGCAGTATTTAATACCAATCATGATGAATGCTTGTTTAGCTGCTCTTGAAAACCAGCAGTGATAAAAAATTACAAATATCTTAGCTAATAATGTTGGAATTTCACTGTCTGGATCTTAAAAATTCTACACTTTGTGTCTCCTCTACATTTTCCTTACTGAAACACTTCTTAAATTTGTTGTTCTTTGACATATTCATGGCAGCTCAGAAAAAAACAATGTAAAAACCCATTTGGAGTAGAAGTCATTAAATATACTAATGGTAGTATTTCCAGCTCTCCATTTCTTATTTCAGCTTTATCTTGTGATTCCTTGGCATTAAATAAACAAATTGCCCTCATCACCTGGGAGCTCTCCCTTCACTAGTATGCTAGAGCTAGCCTCCACTTGCTTTCTTCCTGTCTCTTTTGCAAAGAGAAAAGGAAAGGGGAAAATACCATCTGATTTCACTGTTTTTTTCACTACTGCTACTTTGGATGACAGGTCTGATGGTATTTCACAGCCTTTACTTCCTCAGTCTGGATATTTCCTAAGGAGGAATTTATTTGATTCTGAGTTTGTAAAACTAAAGCAATTCCAAATTTCTGCCCCATAATGGGAAAAGTCATACAATTTTAAGAGGGAGATTGACTATTAAATCACCCACTCAACCATAATATAATGCATGACATAGAGTTGTATACTTATTCATACATTGATGAACTCAATTTATTGTATTTGCCTAGAACACCTCCCACATTTAAAGTTATTCAAACATGGTGATACCTCTTTTTAAGTTTGTTGAATGCAAACTGTGTAATTGTGTGGCATACAGGCATGGAGGTACATTTCTTGTATCTAATTTCAAATTCAGCTTGTTTTCACCTTGTTTACACAAGCCAGTGTTTTGAGAGGCACAGGACCATATAACGTAAGCTTTGCAAAAGTTTAGACAAAGCTTTTCTAACAAACTGTAAATCATTGCTTGGCTCTGCTGGCTCAATAACAGAAATCTTTCTGATGGGAAGCAGAGACAAAAGGGAAAAAAGGTCATAACCAAAGACAGGCTCTGACACTTTCAAAAAAAGTAGTTCTGTGATTTTTTTTCTGCCTTGTCTTTCTTTCATTGCATGTAGTTGTACAAAGTGATTTACTTTACCCACAGATCTCTGAAGCACTCCAAGTGAAATTACATCCATAATTATGATTATATACTCTATCAAAGATCTTGCTTTATGAGGTTAGGAAACGTGTGGATGAGAATGGACAAAAGGTAGGTATGATGGTTTGGGAGTTACCCACCCCCCCCACACACAAATGCATCAGACTAGACTCAGTCGGCTGGAAGTTAAGGAAAGGTATGTTTACAGCTTAGCACAATTTACAAGCATATGTATATACAATACACAGATATTTACAGTTACATACAAGCTAAAAGTAATACAGAAACACAAAAATCTCTCCTGAAACAGTCAGACTGCCCAGGAGGATCCCGAACCAAACCTTCCCCCACCTCCTCCCTTTCTCTCCCTTCTTTCCTTCCCTTATCTTATGTTTTGACTATTTGCATTTCTCAGCAGATGAATGAGTGCTACATGTCACTGTTATTTTCTTTTTCTCACAGCTAAGGATGTAATTTCTGTAAAATATTCCAATTAGCCTCAAACAAGCACAGTAGGTCTTTACAGCAAAAGACAGAAAACATAGACTGCAGGTAGTTTTAACAGGATTGTTCTTTATCAGCATTCAGAAGATGTTAACATCTGAAAAAAAACGAGGAAGAGGAAAGAGGAAATTAAAGAGAACTGCAGATGAAAGAGAAAGAAAGAGAGAAATGGTAGAGAAATGCAACAGAAATGTTGCAAAGGCAGGCAAGCCCTCTAGTGATGTGAGCCTCACCTACTTTGGACTTTCAGCCCGTGCAAACTGGCAAAGAATCTAAGCAACTCTTCAGCAGAAAAGCTTTACTGATGTTAATTAGCCAGAAACCATCTTCTTTTCTTTCGTGTTTCTTGTGTTTCTCTGGTGTCTTCTTGCCATTACCCTAAAGTTTTTGTTACAAAGATATTGTGCATCAATTTGGAATCCATAAAGGGAAGGCAAGAAATTATTCATGCAGAATGACAAACTACAATAACACTTAGAACAGGCAGGAAAGAGGTTTTTATATCTGAAAACTTAGATTGTTTCTTAAAACTTAGAACTTCTCTAACCTATGCATTACATCATCTCTTCAAGACTGCAATTTTTGTCTTATCTTTGTAATAAATTGCACCATCATGGGTGGTCAGATTTGTCTATGTGAAGTTATGGCATATTAATATATGGAAATTTGTGGGCTGAATAATTAAAAACAAGGAGAAAAGAAAGACAAACTGAAAAAAATTCTATTTATTTGGAAAGATTTTTTTAAAATAAGATTTGGTTGTAATTTTTTAATTTCAGTATTGTAACATATGTTTGGTTAGAAAGGAATAATCAAAATATAAATGGGAAGTATTTTGGAAATATGAAAGATAAATAGCAAAAAGTCCTGAGCACAGTATGCAACAACTTCAAAAGATTTTAAAGCATTTTTTGTTTCAATTTATCAACATTTCAAATATAAATCTGACTAATATCAATGTGCACAGTGAAGCAAAACAGACAGGAAGAAATAATATTTTAGTTGGAATAGTCTGTATACTTAAGGAATAATGAGATAGTTTGGATGAACACAAGCCTTCTTCAGAGCTATAATAGAAGCAGTCCACTATATTTAGTGATTACTATCTTCTTTATTTCTCATTATATTTTCATTCCTAAGTCCCCAAATCCTAAGTTGGAGGGTTAATTCTTGTTTAAAAAACCAAAAAATAAAAAAAATAAAAAGGATCTGGAAATAAATGGCTGATTTTTTTAGTACACTACAGAGATCAACAAAGGGTGAAAAAAGGCATTGAAAAGTTTTCTACTTTGCATCTCAGGAGGCATTAGATTGCTATTAGTTTGAGCTGTTCCATTTTAAAAATACATTCAAGTGGAAAAATAAAATACAATTTATAATCTTATCTAAACACTGCAGCTATGGTATATTTTTCATTAATAAATACTCAGAATACATAGGTGCTACCATTTATCTTGAAAAGAAAAACAAATGTTGCAATTGCAGGGCTGTTGCATGCTGCATTTCAACGATTAGCATCAAAACAAGCACCTCAAAGATATTAGGCAGAATATTTAAGAACCGCCATTGCCATAAAATGGCAATGCATGTGCTTGAATGAGTAGATCCCTTTGCGAAACCAGAACTGGAAGCAAACTAGCCAAGTTAATGATGCATTGCATCTTAGATAATCAGATGTGCTTGCAATCCTGCATCTGAAAATGTCTGATACTTTTCCTGCTGCTGCCCCAAAAGGCCATGCCTTGAATTTTCTTGTCCTGGGTGCTACTCAAGGTTCAAACTAAGAGAAATATATTTGCTGCTCATAGAAACTGTAGATCAGAAGATTATGTATCTGTCATATATTTTAAAATTTCAGTGCTTAACAGTAGAACATAATTACAGCCATCAGAGTAATTTTGCTTCCAGGCTTCAAACTGTCACATAATATTACATTACTTTTTATTACTCATTAAAACTCATCCTATAAATCTAAAATAAACCTCTGCACCCTGATTCTGGACATGTTCTGCCCTGGGATATTGTGTTGTGTTGAAAAGCTAACTCCATATTGTTAAACTCCACTGAGTACAGAAAAACCCAAACCAGAAAACTCTAATACATTGCAAGTCTATGTCTACACAAAATAGGTACAGCAGAGATTCCGCCATATGTTCCCCATAGTAACAGCAGGTCTTGTATCTGCAAGAAAGGAAGTAAAAGCAATATCAGCATAAGATATTACAGGAACAAGAAGGAAGGATTAGCTTTCCTACCATTGCTGTGAGATTCCAATTGTGTAGCTTTACTACACTATAAGAGCACTGTTGACAGAAATATACCTCCCAAAAATCGAACTCTGAGACTTGTTCTAAAATACCTCATCCTACCTCCTACTAAAACCCTTTTTTGAGTAAATGGAACCTTTTTCACAAAACTGTGATGGTTTCAATTATTTTTTAGTGAGATGAAGAACTGAAGGGTAAAATTTGTTGTGCTTAAATTGAACTTTGGTAATAGAATGTAAATATTTTCATCTTACAGGAAGAAGCACATCTGGGGTGGAAGATCTGACATGAACAAACTGCTTCTTTTCAGTAGTCTCAAATTTTGTTTTCCTCAGAATTGTCAAGGTTCCCTGTGATACTATACTTTGGTTTATTTATTGAGAATGTGCAGTGGGAAGAAAATATGAGAATTTAAGAACCAGCTACCGTAATACATAGTAGAGTACCACAAAATAGGTTAAGGTTAGTATCTAAATATGGACCATTACCACAATCTGAAAGGTACTGATCAGTGTTAGACACTAATCAGGGCTAAAGATGCGTTAAATAACATCTGTTCTTCCATTTTGGAGGACTAATACTTCTTTTCTCATTGCTGAATTCTCATTTCTACTATATATATTTCTACTATAAAACAACGTGGATGGCTCTGCTATAGTTTTCAAAGTTTTCAAAATCTGAAGCATGTTTGTCACAGAAACACACAGCCTGGGCCCTTTCTGATAAAATATAAATTATTTTTAGCTTTCAGGAAAGAGATACACTCAACTGCATGTTCACATGTGTTCTTCATATTAAATGCATGAAGAACTAAAGTGAAAGAATTATTAAGAATTGAATGTCCAAATACCCAGCCTGCAAATTATTTCTCCACCAGCTTGCTGTTCCTCATTAACATACCCCTCTGAGCAGTGCATCTTCTGGAGTGATGCATGAGGAAATGGAATAAAGCAAGACTTTCTGTACTGTGACAGTTGACTGTGGAGTATTTAGTTTTGATATGGCATTTTGTGCATTTAGCTGCAGCCATCCCTTTTTTGGGCTTACCCTGCTATGGACTCACATGTTCCAGACCACATGGGCATTATCAGCTCATCTGAAGATTTTGCTAATCTACTGTGTGGTTGTGCATGTCTGAGGCTTAGGAAGTTATGTGCTGGGAACAATTCCCCATCAAGCCATTCTGTTGCAGCATGTTGTGAGACACCCCAAAAGTGTGCAGCCACACATGGCCCTCACCCCAGAACATGCAGCTTCCGTGCTGGTGCAGACCCTCACTTCTTGAGGTCACCCAATGTTTCAAGGCTATATTGTGGAAAGGGCAGTTTTCGATGGCAGCACCTGTTTCCACAGAACTGGCACCACCAGACCTACTGAATGTAATGACTAGCTCTTTCAATAAACTTTTTGTTAATAGTTATCTCCATGTGCAACACAAAATCTATTCACAGTAATAACAACCCAGGAAGATAAAAGCCTTCAATATTAGCCACAAAAAGAGACTATAAGAACCTCTTGATTGAGACCTTATCATTTCCTAATTTTGATGTCTTTGGCTCTTCCTGCACACTCCCACTAATCAATTATTAAAGTGGTGGTGTGTGGAGGTCTCAGTAACCATTTGACCTATTCTTATCAGCTTTGCACCTTCATGAAATTGTTCACTGCTCTGATTTGTGTGGATCAATACAGCAGAAAGGTCATAAAAGCACTAAGAGATGCCAATCAGAAAGATGTCAAAAGAAAAAGAAAGTTTGACAACATCAAGATCAATCAGGGACTGCTCAGGAAAACTTGTCATCTGTGATTAATGGCACATTGTGCGTTGCTGTCATTTGGAAAATGCTTTAGAACTTCTTAGATCACTGCACGGTGAAACTGAATTTAGACTCCTTTGTCGCCTTGAAATTTCACAGAATCACAGAATTAACCAGGTTGGAAAAGACCGTCAAGATCATTGAATCCAACCTATCACCCAATACCTTTTAATTAACTAAACCATGGCACTAAGTGCCTCATCCAGCCTCCTTTTAAACATCTCCAGGGATGGTGGCTCCACTACCCCTGCAGGCAGCCCAATTCAAAGGACAATCACTCTTTCTGTGAAGAATTTTTTCCTAACATCCAGTCTAAACCTGCCCTGATGCATCTTGAGGCTGTGTCCTCTTGTTCTGTCCCTGGATGCCTGATGGAAGAGACCAACCCCAACCTGGCTACAACTTCCTTTCAGGTAGTTGTAGACAGCAATGAGGTTTCCCCTGAGCCTCCTCTTCTCCAGGCTAAACAAGCCCATCTCCCTCAGTCGCTCCTTGCAGGGCTCTGCTCCAGCCCCCTCACCAGCCTTGTTGCCCTTCTCTGGCCACGTTCAAGCTCCTCAACGGTTTTCTTAAATTGAGGGGCCCAGAACTGGACGCAGTACTCAAGGTGTGGCCCAACCAGTGCTGAATGCAGGGGCAGAATGAATTCTGTGGCCTGCTGGCCACACTATTCATGA
>WBNM01034319.1:3729-24114 GCA_013399055.1 Ramphastos sulfuratus
TGGATGTTAGGAGGAAGTTGTTTGCAGTGAGGGTGGTGAGACACTGGCACAGGTTGCCCAGGGAGGTTGTGGCTGCTCCCTGCCTGGAGGTGTTCAAGGCCAGGTTGGAGGAGGCCTTGAGTGACCTGTGCTAGTGGGAGGTGTCCCTGCCTATGGCAGGGGGTTGGAACTGGATGATCCTTGAGGTCCCTTCCAGCCTTACCATTCTGTGATTCTATGAAACCAAGGTGAAACTAAGAAGCACTTTCAATGTCACCACCACCACAAGCCGGGTAGCAGTGAAACACACATTATTTGTGTCTGAAATACATATTTTAGGCTAAAGTATGTCACAGGATACACAAATATCTAAGTATACATTCTGGAAACATCTGATATTTTCAGATTCTTGAAACAAATTTATTCCAAGTTTCAAATGCTCCAATTTAGCCAAAAGGTACATCCTTTTAAAAGATATAATTATGAGAAATTTCTGCTAGGTTAGGGAATGATTGTTAGAACCCTAAAGCTCAGCCTGTCATTTATTTTCCTGCGTAGGTGATAGGAAAACAAGGAGGGGGGGTGGGGAAAAAAAAAAAAAGTGTTCTGAGGATATTTATTTTTAAGCTTTTCTTACAGCTCTTTTCACAAGTTGGTGCTATTCATATTGAGTGTTAGAATCAAAAGGCCTGGATTCAAATATTGTGACATCTTGTGCAGTTATTTCTTTATATGTCTAAAATAAAAAGGTCACGCAGCTGGAACAAGGGTTCTAAAGGGTGGGTTTGCATACTGATGGCAAAATTAATATCTAAAAGGATTCATTAAATAATAAGGCCTGGATCAGTCTGATAATAAAGGTGTGCTCACTGAAATAAGCTTCTGAGATGTCTTTGTGTCTCTTCATTTTTTTACTGTGAGGGGATGGACTCAGAAAATTTGCTTTGTGAAAAGCAACTCCGTTTCATTACAGCAGTTTCCTTCAGGGACTTCCCCTGGGATTTGATGGGGAAAAAATGGGGGAAAAAAAGTCAAGAAATAATTTAAATCAAAAGCTGGGAAAGTACTTGTAATTGATGACATCTCTCACATTTGATGATAAGAAGCAAGCCAAGAGTTTTGGCAGACTGAGGCCCTAATGTATCTCATCCCTTTCTTCAAGGCAGTTAAACACACACTGTCAGGTGAAGACAGCAGAGCTGCAATCAATCAGTGCAGCTACAGACTTGCTCTTGCTGAAGACACCAGGCAGACAGAAGGACAAGAGCTGTCCAAGTGACTCTCTCACATTTAGCCAATGGCATTTTTGCTTTAGAGGAGCTAGGACGTGGAGGTAAGGTTCTGTGTTATCCATCTAGAGTGTTGCCTTGCCTCTATGCCTTGGCCATGGAAGCAGATTCATTGAAGTGAAAGGATTACTCATGTGAACAAGGTCAGGGGAGTGTGAGCCACAGATGTGAGCACTCTCACATTATAGATGAGAAATCACAGTGCTCATAATCATCTTAGAATCATAGAATGGGCTGGGCTGGAAGGGACCTCTAGAGGTCATCCAGTCCTGCCCTCTGCAGTCAGCAGGGACATCCCCACCAGCCCAGGTCACCCAGGGCCCTGTCAAGCCTCACCTTGAATGTCTCCAGGGATGGGGCCTCAACGACCTCCCTGGGCAACCTGCTCCAGTGCTCCACAACCCTCACAGTAAAGAACTTGTTCCTAACATCTAATCTAAATCTGCTCTTCTCAAGCTTGAACTCATTGTCCCTCGTCCTGTCACTGCAGCTCTTTGTAAACAGCTTCTCTCCATCCTTCCTGTAGGTCCCCTTCAGGCACTGGCAGGCTGCTATTAGGTCCCCCAGAGCCTCCTCTTCTCCAAATGGAACACCCCCAGCTCCCTCAGCCTGTCCTCATGGCAGAGCTGCTCCAACCCTCTGACCATTTTTGTGGCCCTCCTCTGGACCCACTCCATCAGGTCTGTGTCCTTCCTATATTGGTCTTTTCTGCTTTCATCAGAATCATTAATAGACTTAATCACAATCTTAGCTTTAATGACACAAGTAGAAGATTTTCCATCTGTACAACACCATCCATTGGCTGGTTGGAAACTTCTCAGTCACTTACTTTACTAAACTGAGTCTGAAGCCTGGTGTTGGGCTCAGATATCTTTGTGGTGCTGAGGGACATGGTTTAGTGATTGACCTGGCAGAATTGTGTTGGACTTGATGATCTTAAAGGTCTCTTCCAACCAAAACAATTCTATGATTCTATGAAGCAGTATTCAAATAAGATACACACTGAAAATTAGAAACAACTCCGATGTTTTTGCTGAGTCAGGATTTTCAGCTGAATCTATTGATGCATAATTTAAAGCTCAGTGTAGTCACAGCAAATACTCCCCATTAGTTTTCAAAGATTTTTGGATCAGAGAAAGGTCTTCCACTAAATAAATGAAATTTTAAGGAGACATCAAAGCAACCCTTATGAGGGAAGGCATAACACAAAAGAGATGCTGGAATATGGGCCAAAAGTTTGTATGGTGAGTTTGGGACCATTCTGACTCTCAGATGAACAACACACTCCAAGAAGAAAAAAAAAAAAAAATCTATTAACAAAAGACATTTTAGTCAACCTTGCCATTCTTTGTGTCTTCACAATTCCATTTACACAAGCTCTGTTTCAGGTGTAAAACCAACACAGTGGAAAACTGAAGTGATCACTCACCAAAAAGGAGGGGACAAGCCCATGAATTAAAGATTAAAGGTGCTGCTTTGAATTTGCCTTGCTGAATTCACTAGGTATTCAAATATCATTTAGTCTGGTAATTGAGTAACATTTATCCACAGGACTCTCAACAGCCTTTCAAGGGTGAACAGTTTCAATGATACAAACTCATCATTCCTGAATGTCAGAGGCACAGCCAAACCTTTCACACCGTTGTGATTTTAGCTTTGTAATGAAATCAGGCAATGCAGGTAGTTTTTCCACCAGAGAGGGAAACAGTACAAAGAGCTGTGGGGAAGGAAATGAACTACCAAATGAACTCCTGCTGAAGCTCTCAAGACCTTTTCTATTACTGTTTTCCTCTGCAACTTGTCAGGTTCTCCATGGAAAGATAAGATGATGAGGATGAGAATCCATGGCGGGCAGGGTAGGATGTTGTGTTTCAGAGGTGTTTGGTATAGCTGAGAGGGACTTTTTTTTCCACAGGCTAACAGTAAGAATCTCTAAATTGATAATTGCTATTTTGTGCCATGAGTTTTGTCCCAAGGCATTAATATGCATATTGATGTTCTGCATGGAGAACTGCACAGAGTACTTCTGGAGTACTGTGTCCAGTTCTGGATCCCCCAGTTTAAGAATGACAGAGAACTGTTTGAGAGAGTTCAGTGCAGAGCCACAAAGATTCCAAAGGGAATGGAACATCTCTGTTAGGAGGAGAGGCTGAGGGAGCTGGGGCTCTTTAGCTTGGAGGAGACTGAGAGGTGACCTCAGCAATGGTTATAAATATGTAAAGGTGAGTGCCAGGAGGCTGGAGCCAGGCTCTGCTGGGTGATGCCTAATTACAGAACAAGGGGCAATAGGTGGAAGCTGAGACATAGGAAGTTTCATGGAAACATGAGAAGGAATTTTTTTCCCTGTGAGGGTGACAGAACATTGGAACAGGCTGCCCAGGGGGGTTGTGGAGTCTCCCTCTCTGGAGATATTCAAACCCTGCCTGGACACATTCCTGTGTAGGAGATCCTGCTCTGGCAGGGGGTTTGGACTGGATGAGCTTTTGATGTCCCTTCCAGCCCCTGACATTCTGTGATTCTGTGAATTATCACAGAATTACCACACTTTAACTATTATCAGCTTAATCCAAAGTCCAAAAAGGTTCATCATCTCCTTGACAAGCATTTTGGCCCATGATACAGCTAGGCTAAAATAATGTTCTCACAAATACCAGGATGAACAGAATGAAGAAATCACAAAGATTATTTGCTTCTGTGACACTAGCTAATATCCAGAATACTAATTCATCTCTGAGGTAATCCCACAGAACCCAATGAAATTATGCAATGGGAGCATTTGACCTTGTTTTTCTTGATAGAATTGTATCTGGGAAGTTACCTACAGACAGGGCTTGGGTACTCACTTTTAAGAAGGAATAGTTCTACAGAGAGAAAACAGAAATTCAGTGATAAACACTGAAAATTTGCTTATTTTTTGGTTCATGTTTAATTATTAAGACTAGATGCAATGACAGCTGACAACTTTGATGGGATTTAATGGGTAGGAAAAAATCACTTTCATACCCCACAAGCTCTACATTTGCTGGGTTCATAATTGGACATCCTGCATATATTATATTCAACATCCAATACTGTTTGAAATCTGACAGATCAAATCCCTATTTTTTTTTCCAGTACATGCATATAAGGCTACTAATTATTTAAAATTATGAATGGCCACACAAAATCAGAGATTTAAAAGGTTGCCAGTGTTTTATTTGTTCAGGTTTCAACTTTAAATGGGATAAAATATTTAGGAAAATCTCCTCAGAGAATGGTGTGCAAGAGTTCACATGGAATATTTTATTCCTCTTCCTGGGCTGCTTCCATCTTTTTCTATTAGTTCCTCTTTAAGCAGAACACTCTTTGTACTATAGCCTCTAGCAATAAACCTCTTAACTGTCACTAAAAGCTTCAATATATGATCTTTACTATCCCCATCAATCCTCTTTATTCTAATGAGCTGGATAGATGGGAAGTCTGTTCTTAAAGAGCTACTGATCAGGTTATCAGTATGCAATTGGTTGTTCCTCTCCTTGTTCCTAGGGGGTTGGGAGAAATAACTTTATTATCTCCCTGACATCATACAATTTACATGTGTTACCAACAGCAGAGAAACAGCCAACTGCAGAAATGTTGTTTTTTTTTTTTTTGGTAGAATATTACTTACTGTGCTGTAAATTTCTCAGTGGCATCAATAGAATACCAGTGCAACTGAAATTCTTGGATATCTCTTTGCTGGCTAATTGCAGCATATCTTAAAGATTCTCTGTTTTGTGGGGGGGTCTCTGCAATTCTTGCATCCTTAATAAATTGCCTGTGCTTCTAGGTTATGCACGTTCCTTTGTGACTAGGGATATTCAGGTAATATCACACTGTAGATGCTGTTGTATTCATATATTCAGCTAAAACAGCTTTAATCTGAAGAGACAATAAATAATGAAGAATTAAAACTGGAACCTCCTCTAACATGAAAGGAGCCAAATCCTGTGTTTGATGTCAGCAGTCAGAGAATCTGTCATCAGCCCAATACCAACATTTTCTGTGCAGCTTTCCTTTGTGCTAAGTGCCTGTGCAAAACCATCATATTCCTTAATATCAAATTCTTGTGGAAATCCTCACACAGTATTTCAGCTACACTGGTATTCCACTGACAGATCCCAGCCCCAGTAACAACAACAACAAAAATAAAGACAGCTTACCAGGCAGAGGCTCCTGATCTGCATAGAGAGCTGGCAGTTCTACACATTTGTCTTCATTAGGGTTGAACCAGCAGTCAAAAGCTAAATACATCTCTTCCTTTGTGCCTGTGTGCTTCAGATGCAGTAAATCCAAGTGCCATGGCTGTTTCAGCTTGCTCTGTGGGCCAGTGACCTGAACTTTGGATATTGAGCCAATATCTGCCAGTTCATCCTATATGAGGGAAAAGATGATGAGTGGAGCTCATTGTGGTTGTGGCAGATCAAATGCAGCTGACAGCTGTAGGCAACAGTTGAATAAACTTTGGTAGTTAAAGAACTGGGACAGATTGATAACTGCTACTGTTTCCCCTCCCCTTTTTAATCAATACAAAATTGATTGACTATGCGAATGAGGAGATTGAAATTTTGGGGGCTCTTTGGAACTGAGAGCTGGGAGTCCCTGCTAATATTTGTACACAGAATAAAGCACAGGTTCTTAGATGTTACATTACTACACTAGATACTGCACCATTGCTACACTAGATACTGCACCATTGCTACACTAGATACTGCACCATTGCTACACTAGATACTGCACCATTACTACACTAGATACTGCATCATTGCTACACTAGATACTGCATCGTTGCTACACTAGATACTGCATTACTACTACGCTAGATACTTCATTACTACTACATTAGATACTACATCATTGCTACACTAGATACTGCATCATTGCTACACTAGATACTGCATCATTACTACACTAGATACTGCACCATTACACTGCAGACTATTTGCAGACACAGAAGCTTTAGTCAATTTAAAACATTAGAAATATTTCTTATAACTTGTAATGTAAAAATGGGGCAATTAACTATAAATTCGAAGGGTAATTATTCCTATTTGGAGGAAACATCCAAGAGATGCTTCATCCTCACCCTACATTGTGTATTGACAGAAGGTGTCCATTAAAATCTTCCTCTTTTTGAATTCATGCCTGAGGAAAAGCTAGAGGTAGGACAGCTTCTTGGTGAACTATCATTACTTAAGTAAGGGAATGTAGAGGAGGCTTTAGATAACTAATTATTGTTTTTAAACCAATATTTTTTTCCTGTAAGGGAAAAAGAAGAGGTAAATAGAACTTCCTGTTCTCTGTGTCTCGTATTCTTTGCCCTGCTCTTTCATTTCAAACGCTACCCAGCTGGTGGAAGTGGATGAGATGTGACTTCAGCCTCTCCAGCAATGCTGGATTGTGAATTTCCCATTTCTCTGTCTGCCTACTTGTTCCCACATTCCCTCCAGCCTTCCTGATATTTGCTTCTGCAGCTGCAGAGTGAACCGATCGAGGTTAAAACTAAGGCTGAGGAACCAATTTAGGTTAACACTTCCCATTTTCTCACAGGGATCAATCATCTTGAAGTCTACAAAGGTCAACAGAAGGAGGGGACAAGCAGTAGAAAAACAGGACAAGCAGCAGTCACACTGCCCTTGAATTCCTAGCTTCCAGCACTTAGTGGCTCAGGGATTTCCTGAGCCAGAGGAGGTGTCTACAGTGATTACCTTTACATCAGTACCCAACTCTGCTCAACTGGTCTTTCATAGAGAGCATACAGAAAAGTATGGAGAGCAAAACCAGAAAAGTATTAAGAGCAAACCAGTGCTGACACTAGGAAGGAGTTATAGCTCCAAGAGTGAAGTAAGAGCATTGTGAAAAGTAGCAGGCTACATTTCACTGAAAGTGGATCTCAGGAACTTCTTAATATTTCAGTTAATGGTAATAGGAGGAAGTGAAGACAAATGGGGGAAGGGCAGAAGAAATGAAGAAGGAGAAAATTTGTGGGCAAAAAAATGATCTGATCAAGAAGGAGAAAGAAAGTAATAATGACAGACAAAAAAAAAAAGAGACAAACTATGCAAGAAAAGGCAGCCAGCCCAGAGGAATGAATAAATTATGGGAAAGAGAAAAATGAACTTTCTGTGAGTTTTATCTCTTCTGTGATTCTTCCTTCTCCATCATCAGCCCCCAAAGTTCTATAGATCACATGATATACTGTATGTTTCCAAATTACTTGGTTGTGTGAGACCAACAGAACCTGTAAATCAGCGTGGTGTATACTGTGATATGCACCAGGGGACCAATTTGCTCACTTAAGCATTCTCAGTATGAGACACTGGGAGAATCTGCTCATTCAAACCCCATTGTTCAAGTGCCAGAGTTACTACCTGCAAACAAAAATTATGACCTGTGCCAAACTACACAAAGGGCATAAAAAAATCAATTTGGTAGTTTAGTTTAAAGAAACAGTTTATCTCAGCATTAAGAGGGTTATCAGCTATAGGATGCTTGGGCTTTTCTTCCAAGAGAGAAAGGCTGAAGTACTTTGATCTGAATTGTGTTTCCTGTAACTTGAATGGGCAACTTTTTGTGACTCAGGTTGCCATAGAAGATAAAGGAAAGGCATAGTGGATCCTCTTCCTGGCTCAAATCAGATCCAATGATGTCCATTATCCAGACTCCCGATGACTTCCTGTTGATTTCAGGCAGTTTAGGACTGGAAGTTAATCTTCTACCTTGAAAAATCATCAAAATGAAAGTGAAAAGATAACAGCATGAGACAATGGCATGGCATATCAAGACCACAGCCTTTATGGTACACAAAGAAAGCTCTATTTGCAGGTTATCTTGTATCTATAGCAACACTCCCAATAACACATCAATACCTTTATTATATTGGTCTTTGCCAAGAATTTAGCAGCTTCATGTTCTTTCTGTGTTAAACTTAGTTTCAGGGGTCTTTTCTTGGTCTTTGCCAAGAATTTAACAGCTTCATGTTCTTTTCTGTGTTTTAAGCTTAGTTTCAGGGGTCTTTTCTTGGTCTTTGCCAAGAATTTAACAGCTTCATGTTCTTTCTGTGTTTTAAATTTAGGTCCAGGGGTCTTTTCTTGATGCCGAGGTATTTTCCTTGTCATGTTTGGAAGTAATTACTAAGAGAACATTCAGTTACCTTTCAGAGGGCTAATTAATTGTTCTTTAAAAAGCAATCAATGTTACTAAACCCAATTTTTCATTTAGAAGCACCAGCCATCTGTAGCATGTAGGTATCTAATGCAAAATGAGTAATACTAATGAACTCTGCTTGTACCTAGACCTTACCTAACAATGTAATGTGTGCTGTGATGGTGTGGGACTGACAGGTAAGCTTATAATAAACACACAAAAACGTTTGCCAAGCCCTCACAAGATCAATATTAATACCTCCCTCTCTTTTTCCTCATTACTTGCTGCTATCCTTCATTTTCCTTCTGTTCTAGCAGGAAATGGAAACAGTTTAATGGAAAGGAACAGCTCAGAAAAGTGTGCTTTGTAAAACCCAGAAACAGCACACAGCTGAATAGCTGCATATCCATCATGGGCACCTTAAGTTTGTAAACTCTCCTTCTCCCTCTGGATAAATTTTGGTATTTACATGACATTATTTTCAGAGGACTGAAGGAATCTTTTCTCCTACTTCTAAATAAATGCAGGTCCTTCCCTTTTGCCAAACATACCCAGGTTAAGATTTGCACTTGTGGCATTGTAGGCTTGAACTAAGTAGAAGCTAACCATAGCAGAACTGTTGCTTTGTGCTGTGGAATAACATCACAAGTAAAGACCAGGCCTGCTTCACTGAAGGAACTTTTCTTGGGATTTCAAATGAGGTCCTAAGCTACCTGAAAAGTGGTGCATAAAACTTAAGCTGCTTATCCCCATGAGGTACACATCCTAAACATTAATCTGCTTTAAGTCTGTCATGGAAGGGAAGTATTCATAGAATTATAGCATCATTTAGGCTGGAAAAGACCTTTAAAGATCATCAAATCCAACCATTAGCCATTCTAACTGGATGTTAGGAGGAAGTTCTTTACAGTGAGGGTGGTGAGATGCTGGCACAGATTGCCCAGGGAGGTTGTGGCTGCTCCCTCCCTGGAGGTGTTCAAGACCAGGCTGGACGAGGCCTTGAGTGACCTGTGCTAGTGGGAGGTGTCCCTGCCTATGGCAGGGGCTTGGAACTGGATGATCTTTGAGTCCCCTTCCAACCTTACCATTCTATGATTCTATGATTCCAGGCACAACACATTCACAAGATAGAATTGCATTAACTTGGATGCTACCAGATGTGGGTTTGCTGTAAGAGCAAAGCTAAAACTCACATTTTCAATAAAGGAATGATCTGAAAGAACTGTAGCCAAAATGTATATATGTATATAAACAGACATGCCAATCTTGCTTACCAACTGTCCCAATCTCACAAACAGTCTCACATAATCCCAGATGAGTATCCAACCAGTTCCACAATGGGAAGACCCATTCTTTGTCTGAGTCTTGTGATTCCCTGACTGTTACCATCTTGAGGTACATCCCAGCCCCATAGCCTTCTCCATCATGTCCTATGACCACTTTCTGCAAATGACTCAGAGAAACAGCTTCCACCAAAAATGAATCCACCTTTAAAAAAAAAAAGAAAGAAAGAAAGAAAGAAAGGAAAAAAGGAAAGACTTAAAACAGAATTTGGGCTTTGGGGAAAATGTAAGCCTGCATTCAGTTAAGGACTGAAAATTTGTGTCTGTTTTTTTGGTAATATATAACACAACATCTCCTCTCTGAATCTAAGAGGACACACACTGGTTATAACTAGCACTGAATCCCACATTCATCATTAATGATGTCTTGTAACTTCATGATCTTTGGGCAATGTGAATCATTTGATTGATCATTTCATATGGCATGAAAATGCATTTCCCTCGACCTTCTGGCAGTAAAGCAGTTAGCATAAGATTTTGGGTTTAAACAAATTTCTACCTTTCCAGGAACCTGTGATTTCTAAAATGTACCAAGATAGGACACAGGAGGTTCCACTTCAATATGAGGAGACACTTCTTTATGGTGAGGGTGACAGAGCACTGGATCAGGCTGCTCAGAGAAGCTGTGGAGTCTCATTCTCTGGAGACTTTAAAACTCAGCTGGATGTGTCCCTGTGTGACCTGCCCTAGGTGATCCTGCTTTGGCAGGGGGGTTGGAGTTGATGATCTCTAGAGGTCTCTTCCAACTCTTAATATTCTGTGATTCTGTGATCATACAAACCTAGTTATATCTCAGGTTGGACGAGGCCTTGAGTGACCTGTGCTAGTGGGAGGTGTCCCTGCCTATGGCAAGGGGTTGGAACTAGATGATCCTTGAGGTCCCTCCCAACCTTACCATTCTATAATTCTATGATCTTAATAGCCCTAAAGAAGAGTTAGAATTCCCAAAAGAGCACATTTTCCCTGAGACAGCCCTGAAATTCTTCCTCAACAGTCAGAAAAGCCTGCCTGTTCTTCTTACAAAATGAAAATAATTGTGGGAACAGCAAATAGAGAAAAGAGTAAGCAAGAGAAGGAAGGAAATTAAGAATAAGGAGAAGAACAAATTGTGGAAAAGATGAAGGTTGGGAAGGGACAGAGAAAGGAGAAGTCAGAGTGAGACTATAAAGAAGTAAATACAACCATCAGCGGATGAGAATAGGGGTAAAAATGAACAAGATAAGGAAAAAAGTGAACTGCAAAGAAATAAATTATGAACAAGATAAGGAAAAAAGTGAACTGCAAAGAAATAAATTATATGCCCCACTAAATTCTTGCTTGTTGTATAAGACAGCCAGGTGCTCTGTATATGGCCCAGCCTAGGGCCAGACAGTCCTGATGGTATCTGGCAAGAGTAAACAAGGTTACGAGCAACTGGAGTTTAAACAGAAGGGTCTAGAATTATAATTAATTCTGTCACCCCAATAAAACATTAATTCAACAGTAGGAACTTACTAAACCAGATGTCAGGGCAATTAAAACAGAAGATATTAGCTAACTGGTCTCTAGAAAAATCTAGTGCTTGCCAAAGTCCTGTGTGCTGTCCCCTGCTACTTATAAAATAAAAAATATTGGCATAGTAGAATTTTTGCTATTAATATTAAAAGTACTTTCATATGACAACATTGGTTTTTTTTTCTAGCAATAGGCAGCACCTACCAGCAGTTTGTAAGCAGAAATCATTAACTTTTTTATGAAGACATTTTAGGGAATAAATCTGTGCATTAAGGTAAATTAGAATAATTATCCTAAAGTGCTGTCTTCAGTATATAGGCAGAGCCCTGAGATGTACCCAGACATGGAGTGGGTCCAGAGGAAGNTGCTAACATGTAAGACAGCAATTTTGTGCCATTACCTTATTCCTTTGAAATCTTCTTCCTCCTGCTAAAGATGTCTGAAGTTTCCTCACACCTGTGTCCCCTCTTCTGCCATAGAGATTGATGTAAACGTTTGCAAAAGTTTCTGCTCCCCAGCAGTCACCAATGTGAACAGAGACAAGGTATTTATAGACTGTACAAAAAGAAAAAAAAAAAAGAGTAAATAAAGCCTTTTAAGTACAAGGTGTACTTAAAAGAGAACAGCAACACAGAGTATTTGGTAAGATTACCACTTGGTTTTATTTCCACAGCTGCCAAAATATCTGCTGCAGAGTGACTGAAATAGGCTGCTCTTGAATCTGATTTCTTTATGCTAAGCTCATTGAAGGCTTTTCATTAACTTCCTTGGAAATTCAATGGGAATTGGGCTTGGACCATTTAAACTTCTGCAGCTTTAAGTCACTAAAAATCTAGACAAATTCTGCCCAATTCCATTTTACTGTGCAAGACCTGGAAAATAAGGACTCAAATGAGTTTGTGCAGGCACTGTTAGAAACGGAATTATCTTTGCAGCAGATAATAACTATCACAGGTCAAAGAATAAGGCACTATGTAAAGTTTATGCATATTAGAATAGCAGAGACAGATGTAGCATAGCATCCTGATGCATGACATGACATATAAATCTTAGACTGTACAAAAATGCACTTATTAATTTAAGGTGCGTGACAGGAGCTATAAACTTTTTGCTTCTATCGTGCTCCTGTATAAATGCATTTCTAGATGGTCAGACTGGATTTTCTTCTGAGGAAGATCATTAAATTGCATATATATTCATACTCAGAAGAGTAACCAAACTTCTTCAAATGTCACTTTTAATGTACAGTCCTGCTGAGTTAACATTTAAATAATATATCACTGTAGTTTCTTTTAAGGTGGTGAATAGGTGTGAAATATTCAGGGACCATAGCTTCTGGAACTTTAGAAGTGCAGTCATGACTCTAATTACTTTTATTTCATGTGTAACTGCTCACTTCTCTGAACAAATGTGGTACTTCTGCAGGTCCTCACATTCCAAGTTAATCTCTGAATATGTTCTGAAACTCTCAGCATGACAAAAAAATAGGCCTTAGGGGGAAAACAAATTTAAAACTTTGGTGCAATGAGGCTTACTTCTGATACTTGTGTTAGGAACTAAAGTTAGCATAAAGTAAGTAATTCAATAATAAGTATACCACAAATCATTTCCATGGCTTTAAATGTGTGCTTTATCTTTAAAAAGCACAGTTATATTCTTCAGATTTGCACACTTAGAATCATGCAGAAGATTTAGCAACTGTGAAACCCAGCAGCTGACTTAACTGGAAAATTAACATTTCTTTGTGTGGTCAGCACTTTGGCAGTGCATATATGAAGACAGCTTCAACAGAGCTGCTGAAGACACCAAGTCTAGCCAAAGTGTTTTATTACATCTGTAGCACTGATTCTTTTTTCAAGAGGTTACCTTGCACTGTTTATATCTTTATATCTGTTTTTACCTGGTAAAGTTTTCTGGCCCTCATTAACTGCAGGGAATTCTTTCACCAGCTCCTTGTCTTCTCCATTAAGAGCAAGCCAGCAGTAACAGTCAAAGTTCAGTTCTTGTTTAGTGTGTAGCTCTTCTAAGTGAAAAGACTTCAAATGCCAGCCCTCAAAGCCTGGCACATCATCACAGCTGACCCGAATCTTGTATACATCTCCCAGATCTCCTGTCTCAACCTGCAACAGGTATCACAAGGAAGAAAATGCTGTCAGGGCTGTGTCACTTCCAGAGTTCCCCAAATCTCTGTGCAGAATTCCTAAAGTTATCACTAACCAATGGGAAAGCTGAAGTGGAGGCTGAAATAAGTGTGGTGAAAGAACTGATCCTTCTCTTTTTCCTGGTATGATTGTGGGAGAGATCACAGAATCACAGAATGTTAGGGGTTTGAAGGGACCTCCAGAGATCAAGTCCAACCCCCTCTGCCAAAGCAGAATCACCTAGAGCAGGCTACACAGGAATATGTCCAGGTGGGTTTTGAGAGTGTCCAGAGAAGGAGACTCCACAACCTCTCTGGGCAGCCTGCTTCAGTGCTCCATCACCCTCACTATACAGACGTGTCTGAGAAGGAGACTCCACAACCTCTCTGGGCAGCCTGCTTCAGTGCTCCATCACCCTCACTATACAGAAGTGTCTCCTCATGTTGAGGTGCAGCCTCCTGTGTCCTAGCTTGTACTCATTGTTCCTTGTCCTATCATCGGGCATCACCAAAAAAAGCCTGGCACCTTCATCCTGACACCTACCCCTAAGACAGACATTGATCAAATCCCCTCTCAGCCTTCTCTTCTCCAGACTAAACAGCCCCAGAGCTCTCAGACTTTCTTCATAGGAGAGTTGTTCAAGTCCTGCAATCATCCTTGTAGCTCTTTGTTGCACTCCCTCCAGCAGATCCCTGTCTCTCTTGAACTGGGGAGCCCAAAACTGGACAGAGTATTCCAGGTGTTGCTCTTAACCAGGGCAAAGTAAAGTGGGATTGTCTCCCTTATTTAACTCTTCTGCTAGCATTACAAGCATAATACTCTAACCACTAGGGAGAGTGAAGTTTAAACCCAGTAACAACCCTGTATTTATGCTCTTCAGACCAAAAGTAACATGTAAAGCTGTGACTCTACTGGATAAAGGGAGTACTAACTTATAATTACAGCTTTATATCTGCAATCAAGTGAAGTATTAAAATTAATGATAATTACTATCAGCTTAGAAATTTTAAACTAAATTCATGTTTGAAAAATGATTTGATTTAGAACATGAAATTACTTTATAAGCAGTTCTTTGGAAAAGGGAAGGGATATTTCCCCATAAAAGTAAATCAGGAATGTTACAGAAATAATTGTAGAACAACACAGCCCTGGCCCCATACTACTCATGGGAAAGGCAATACCTCGTTGCTGATTGTGAGGTCTGGTTAAAGCACACAACCTCGGGCTGTAGGAGCTGAGATGATTAACCTCTATCAAACACTGGCAATCTGCATGACATTAACCACTGCAAGGTAAGTCTTCTGAAGTGAATCACTTCCCAGCCTTCCTGATGGGGAAGTTGGTTTTGAGTGAAACAAGCCAGAAGTCATCATTTTTTGAAGGTAACAATTACTTTAAAGGAGGATCAAACTGGGAAGTGTTGCCAATGGCCTTGTTTTTCTTTCATGCTGCCTTTTTATTTTCCTACTTGCAGAGCTCTGCTGCTAGTGCTTTGGAGAGGAGTTTTAGGCATCCAAATCCCACAACCTGTCAGTTGATGCCTCTTTGTATTTTATGATTCTCTGGGTAATAGAATGTGCATGTTGCACTAGGACTCTCCAAAGGCATGCTCTGACAAGCTTACTCTGTAAGTAACCAAGAAACACTGATGACTGGGAGAAAGGTATCTGTATTTTATAAATACACTCCTTCCACATGAGATCAACAATTGATTCCTATCATCACCAGAATATGAAGGGAAAGATACCTACTACTGAGCTGTCAGTTGACTCCTTTTCCCAGTTATTTTCCCCAGTGTGACAGCATTGGTTCCCTGCCATGCTTTCCTCAGTGCCAGGACTCACAACAGACTCAATAGCATTGACACATTCATCTCTTACTCAATTTAATTATTTGAACTGAGGTGTTCTAATCAGAATCAAAGGATCATCAAGGTTGGAAAAGACCTCTAAGTAACCATGAAGCCTGGCCTTCTATGCAACAACTCTATGACCACGTCCCAAAGTGTCATGTCTGCATGACTTTTGAACACCTCCAGGGGCTGTGATTCCACCAGTCCTTGGGCAGCCTGTTCTAATGCCTCCCCACTCTTTCAGGAAAAGATTTCTTCCTGATATCCAATCTAAACCTCCCCTGGCACAGCTTGAGGTCTTTACCTCAAGGTCTTACTTGGGAGAAGTTGCCAACACTGACATCCCTACAACCTCCTTTCAGGTAGTTTTAAAGAACAATAAGATCTCCTCTAAGCCTCCTTTTCTTGAAGCTAATTAAATATATTATTAAAGCAGTTCACCCACTGTACTCCTGATGCCTAAGACCACTGAAACCCAACAGCTCTACCTGATAGCATGCTGCTGTTTTATCCTTTTAAACAATTTATTCTTTATGCTTTCAACATGCAATTAAACTACACCTGTTCTTCCACAGGAATTGGTTAGAAATATTTTGGATCAAATAATCATTCTGAATACAATACACATCTGTGCACATCTCTGCATGAGAGCACCTGGAAAAATCAAGAATTTACATTCCTTCCTGTCCTCAGTGTGCAATAAAAGTATCTCAGATCAAAATTAAGCTTACTGCTTCACAAAAATGTGAGCTGCTTATAGCACACAACCTGTTGTTCTTTTTACTGCACTGTATTACTAAGGACATTTTTTTTTTTAGGACCAGGATCTTTGGGGGGGTTTAAAAGTTCATTTGCTCTTTGCTTGTTGGAAAGCTGAATTCACAGCTTGTCATCCTCCTGGTATGATGCTCACGCCTCCAGCCTGCTGCTACAGTGGGAGACCGTGAGCAAAGCTGCTGCATTCTTCTGAATAGCCTTAGTAAGAACAAAGAATGGGAGAGTAAAGGTTTATTAGCTGAACCACCCAGTGAAGATATAAAGATATTTATGGGGATAGCTGTGAATCCCCCAAATGCTTCTTTATATCAGCCCTGATATCCTGATTTCCTCAGAATGCCACCAAAACTCTAAAAGACTGTAAGCAATCTGGCAAAGAGACACAATCTCATGCACAGTAAACAATATTCAAACATCATTAACATCTTCAGACAAAGCAACCAAAAAAGGATACAAATAGCTAAGGGGAATATACAGGCACTAGCCCAAAGCCAATCCAAAGTGTAAACAAGTATTTAGAGAGCTACTGGAGTGGAAACCCAGTATGAGGGATATGGAATTGTTTGGTCTTCAGAAAAGGAGGCTGAGAGGAGAACTCATCACCCTCTGCAACTACCTCAAAGGAGGTTGGAGTGAGGTGGGGGTCAGACTCTTCTCACACACAGCCAGTGACAGGACAAGAGGAAACAGCCTCAAGTTGTGCCAGTGTAGGTTTAGGTTGGATATTAGGAAAAATTCCTTCACAGAAAGGTTATAAATCATTGGAATAGGATGCCCAGGGAAGTGCTGGAGTCATCATGTCTCAAGGTATTTAAAAGAAGCATGGATATGGTGCTTAGGGACCTGGTTTAGTGGTAGCAGCTTAGCAGCAGTGGTGAGATTGTGAGCTCTAGGCAAGTGGTTGGACTTGGTGATCCCAGAGGCCTCTTCCAACCTCAACAGCTCTTCAATTCTATGGCATTATGGTACCTCAGACAGTAGCCTATGAGGGACAGTCACAAGTGACACAACAATACTAACTGATTCTTCCATGAGCCCCAGTCAGTGAGTTTACACAGTCTACAAGGACTACATGCATAGTCTAGCAGGGACTACATGCATAGTCTAGCAAGGAATACATCCATAGTCTAGCAAGGAATACATCCATAGTCTAGCAAGGACTACATCCATAGTCTAGCAAGGAATACATCCATAGTCTAGCAAGGAATACATGCATAGTCTAGCAAGGAATACATCCATAGTCTAGCAAGGAATACATCCATAGTCTAGCAAGGAATACATGCATAGTCTAGCAAGGAATACATGCCATTTGAGAAAAGACTGACCAGCTGGATGAAGCAGAGATCTGCTCTGTGGAATGACACATGCCAAAATTCAGCCAGCTGTTGGGGTTGCTCCATACATAGATTCTGCCTCTACTGACCTCTTCAGTTTATGTTGATGGCTTAGGAACTTCCTGTAGTTGCTCAGCATGTTTCCTGTCTGTTTTCTGACAAAGCAGCTTCTTTCTTGTCTTTAACAAGTGCCATTTATCTTTTCATTTACTCCCCATAAAGTTCCTAAATTGCTTTAGCTTGTTATTTGAATAAAAAAATTCTGCCTGGACCAGATCATTACAGTGAAGATCTGACAGCATTTTCTAAATGTGATTTCACCATTGTTTCCAGAGTGTTTATTGCAGCTATTGAAGAGTGTCTCTGAGCTTTATAAAACTGCCTTGAATTGCAAGCTATTTCTCTCCTCTAACTGGTTAGAAGCTGCTCTTCATGCCAAGCAACAGAATTTGCAGTGACTTAGCCTAGAAAGACAGGGCAGAATTTGAACATTAAAAAGGTGCCTCAGATGAATCCTTTCAATGCAGCAGGATGTGTGTCAGCTGTATAGGTAGACAGGACTATGTTAGGGCTGATTTTAGCACTGGGCATGTGTATGCCATTACTTCAGGGTTTATCATGCTTTGATAGGTGTGAATGCATTCTCCTGTGATTTATGATTATCTAGAAAAATCCTCTGCCTGCTGGCCTGAGAGGCAGAACTATTTTGGGGGAGAGTGGAGACTGCTTTACAGAGACTGAAATAAAAGAAAGAAAAGCCCATTTATGTCCTTTGGGAATGCTGTCCAATCCCTCATCTTCTGCATGCTCAAATAATTGTGTATTGCCTTTTGTATAAACTGCAATTCAGGAATCTCTAGAGAATTAGGAAAATGCAAGATAAGCTGGTGAAGGCAATAAACCACACAAAAAAGGACCATTTTTCTCCATGATACATATCCTTGAAGACACTGAAAACTCAAAGAGAACACAGATGGCTGTAGTAGAACAGGACTGAGCAGAGGACGACCCAGGATCTAAAGTTAGATGATTCCATTTTTGCAAATAAAGATGTCATTTGTACCAGCAGCATTCCATACACATGTCTGTGTATCTTTTGGCATGATAAGCTCTGTGTAGTGCAGTGGATTCATGACTTACAATGAATTCATCCATTGCTCTGGGTAGAAAGCACACGTGTCCTGGGTTTGGGGCAGAAAGCAGAAGCTCATCACTTTTGCCCTTGGAGCCATAAATCACAAGAGTCCTTTTACACTCTCGTGGCTGTGGGGAATCTCCATCTGTTTTAACCTGCACCCTCCACTGTTGTGCTAAACAAAACAAAAACATCATAGTTTCAGTCTCAATGGCAGGGAGCAATGGATGGTTAGGTGATTATTACAATTTAAAGACAACCATGAACTCAACATCATGTTGTATAAAAACAGGCAGACAGTTAATTCCTTCTCTTGGAAGAAAACTGGGATGTAAGTAAGACTTGAGAAACACCAAACAGCTGTTGAAGTGGGTATGCAAGCAGATGTTAACCCCAAGAGAGCAGGGAATATTTGGTTAGGGTTTTCTGTCCTTTATAACAAAATAGTTGCTTCAGTTGCAGTAATTAATTTTATTACATTTCAATCCTTAAAGTGTTTGTGGCATGAAAAAGGAAACTCACAATCAGAAATTCTTTTCTGTAGTCCACTTATAAGTGCTGCCTACTACACAGGGAGTTAAACAGAGCAACTTTAACCTATTTTCTCTGATTTTTCTAACCTGATTTCTCATCTTCATCCTGCTGCTTTCTCAGATCAGATTATCCATGAGGATGGAACCTAAGCTTAGGAAATTCCAGAGAAGTCTTAGCACTGACCTCAGCTCATGGCTTGGATATATTAGAGATTCTTTTTCAGTAGGTGACCTGTAGCCAGATCAATGTTTAAAACTTGGAATACAATTTAGAAAATAATCATTCCAGGTGTGAGGAAAACACAATGTCTTAGGTGGAACCTATAGATTAGAATGTTACTTAATGCCTTGAAAATAAATATTGCCCTGAATTCAGATGAACTATTTGTAGAAAAGTCACTTGACTCTGCAGGGCAAAGGGAACTTAACAGTGGAAGGAAATCAAAAGCCTGTGTTTAGACTGTGACCAGGATTGTGATAACTTGCTCATGGGATTAATATTTCAGGATTATGTGTAAGCCTACAATGCAATGTGCTGACAAAATTAATTTTAGACTATTTCAGACCCAAAATGAGTTGGATGTGATTCTTTTTCTTACAGTACTGTGATGGTTTTTTAGAATCATAGAATGGTAAGGTTGGAAGGGACCTCAAAGATCATCCAGTTCCAACCCCCTGCCATAGGCAGGGACCCCTCCCACTAGCACAGGTCACTCAAGGCCTCGTCCACCCTGGCCTTGAACCCCTCCAGGGAGGGAGCAGCCACAACCTCCCTGGCCAACCTGTGCCAGTGTCTCACCACCCTCACTGCAAACAACTTCCTCCTAACATCCAGTTTCAATCTTCCCTCTGCCATTTTGAACCCATTGCCCCTTGTCCTGTCATTACAAGCCCTTGTCAATAGTCTCTCCCCAGCCTTCCTGTCGGCCCCCTTCAGATCCTGGAAGGCTACTCTAAGGTCTCCTGGAAACCTTCTCTTCTCCAAGCTGCAGAGCCCCAACTCTTGTAGCCTGTCCTCATAGGAGAGCTGCTGCAGCCCTCTGAGCATCTTTGTGGCCCTTTTCATTCCTTTTGTTTTCCTTCCCCAGCTTACAGATGGAGACCAGGTGAAAACCTGATCTGCCTTTCTCCATTTAGAATTTCCCTTTGTTTTTCCATATTTTCTTTCAGCTAATTGTCCTTTCCTCTTGTTGTAGAAGCTTTTTTCTGCATTTCATCTACCAGTTCCCTGACTCTTTTGGACTCAGCTACAAAACAGCAGGCAAATACATTCCTCACAGTCAGAGTGCTGAGTAACACACTAGTTGAGAGGATCCTTCTATCTGAACTCTTTTTTTTTTTTTT
>WBNM01034319.1:24121-52170 GCA_013399055.1 Ramphastos sulfuratus
TTTTTTTTTTTTTTTGAGGTCATTTCCAGGAATGAGTCAGATGTAGGATGTGGAAGATCCACACTCTGCCTAATGAGGAACTGTTGTTGTTTGATGTATGTGCCAGCTTTGAATTTTATCTCCTTATGCCAGGTTGGCATGTGGTACCCTTCAGGGTGTCACACTTGGTGAAGTCAAGCATCACTTGAGCTTTGGATGTTCCTGAGCACTCCAAGGGGTTTCAAGCAGCTTCGAATTTTCACAAAGACTCCCAGCACAGCCCTGAACCTCTTATCCTCTCCAACCATGCTCCATTTTGAAAACTGGCCCAGGAACACATCCAAGAGGAAATTAAGATAGTTTTGCATTACTGTGATTTCCAAGGTGAACTTTTTTTGGGTTCCTGCTTTTAAACATTCCTCTACTTCAGGAGAGAGCAAGCCCCAAGTTAAGAGAAAGCACAGATTCAGAACTGCCTGTTCCCTGCTTCAAGAGGCAGCAGGGTCAGAGAAGATATTTCAGGCAAGGTGATTTATTTCAATTAATGTCCATGAATGTGTCCTAATTATTATTTCAGAAGAAAGGCTAAGACACCATCTAGGAGTTTTCCAGGAAATAAATCAGTGATTAACAGATTTAAGGGCCTCTTAACATCTGTGACTGTTTGTTCTCCTACATTTACTTTTAATGCTCCTACAATTTGGTAAGTGAACTAACCCAGACTGGCTGCATTTTCTCTTAGTTCAGCAAAGTCATTTAACCTGCTCATGCCACAAAAAGCAAAACCAGAAAACTCTTTTGTGCAGTATTATATTCACTCAGACAGCTAGCTGGTAAGGATGGCTACACCAGACAGCAGGCTGATGGCTACACCAGACAGCTAGCTGGTAAGGATGGCTACACCAGACAGCAGGCTGATGGCTACACCAGACAGCTAGCTGCTAAGGATGGCTACACCAGACAGCAGGCTGATGGCTACACCAGACAGCAGGCTGATGGCAAATACCTACTGTGTTCAGTGATTTCTGTAGCTCTTTTGGGGATGTTCTGAAGTTTTGGACATCAGATGGCCTTGAGTAGGTCATTCTCTGTGGCCACACTGAAAAAGAGACTTTTCCCCTGCTGCTGCTGAGCTGTGTTAGCTTTCTGTGGTAGTTTGAGGGATCCTAGGTCCCCCTTAACAAAACCACAGGGACAGAGCCCATCCCAGGGGCATGGATCTGCTCATCCCAGGATGTAGTAATACTGTTATTCTATTCTGTTTTCCAGTATCACAGCTTAAAAGATGGTGCCTGACCGATCTCTCCTTCTCTCCCCTGCCTCTCTTGCTTCCACCTCTCCTCTCCAAGCAGCACACACTCTTATCTCATGGTTCATGGGGGACATGGCTGGCAGGGAATTGAGCTGTATCATTGCAGCCCCCTGAGGCCTGGTAGCCCCTAGTTGGGGAGGGCAGTTTCAGCCTACCTGTTACTGTGTCATGATGGATTGACACAGAACTGAGTACAAGACACCTTTCCAAATCTCCTTTGATTGTTCACAGAATCACAGAAACATGCAGGTTGGCAAAGTCCCTCAGGATCACCAAGCCCAACCTAGAACTCTACAAGAGCCACCTTAAACCATAGCCCCAAACACCACATCCAAACCACCCTTAAACAGCCAGGGGGGGTGACTCCACCACCTCCCTGGGCAGCTCATTCCAGTCCCTGACCACTCCATGAAAAACTTTTTCCTAATGTCCAATCTAAACCTACCCAATCTCAGCTGGGTTATCTTCCTATAGTCTTTTCACATGCAAGGTCTATGAACTCACCACTACAACACCACAAATGAAAGAGAACAATCCTGAGATCAGTCCTGCCCATCATCTTTCTTACATAGGGAACAGCAGCACAATCTCTCACCTGTCTCAGGTCCTCACTGGAACAACCCCTTGGGTGAGGAAAAGATGGCTAAAGAGCAACTCAAGCTAAGCTCTTGCACAGCTAATTGGCAGAATACTTCCTCAAAATGTTCTTCTCCTTTATACCTCCATTATTCAGAAGCTCTGATTTCAATCTAAGAAGTCACTCCACAAGCTTTGGGTCCTCCTGAAGGCTCTAACAGTGTGAGATTTCACAAAGTGATTAAGAATAAGCCCAGTCCTTTCTCCTCATGCTCAAACACATTGTGCCTAACTGCTCTCGACACAGGCTCTGAGCAGCCTGTGCATCTGTGCCTGCTTAGTAGAGCACAATAAAGAATGAAGCTGCACTGTAAAAAAAAAAAAAAACCCTTAGATTAACAGTAAAATACAGTCTGTTTTCTGAACATAAGGTGAAATAGATATTATGGTTGCATGTCTGAACTGTGCACTTAGCAGAATGCAATCCCAAGTCACCCGTGTGAAAATCAAATTTCTCTGTGGGAAAGCCTTTACTTACTCGAGTTAATCAGTCTCTTCTTGTCAAAGTTATGTTGCCATGGAATAATAAGTGTTGGCTAAACTGCTTGATTGAATGCAGATGATTTAATTTCCACTGAAACTGGAATTAGACTGAGAGATGAGGACTCATCATACAGAAAGCAAGTCACTGTTGTCAGAGATTAAATTTAAACATTCCTTTTTTTTTTTTGGTCTTTCACTTTGGTCTCTCCCACAGAGTTCTCAGACAGTTGCACAGAATATGCCTTTACAGTTAAATGTTCATAAAGATCCTTGTGTCAGCTTGTTTCTCTTTTCTGGTTCAGGAGAAGCACAGAGACTTTAAATACGTGGGAGGTACAAGGGTATTACAGTGATGAGGCTGTCTTTGTGAGTATAAAACCAGAAAACTGGGTGTGTAGGGTTTTTTTCCCCCCCCCCCCCGACTTGGTTTTAGTAATTCAAGCAGATTTAGCCAACTGAACAGAACCTCAGCATCCTTTTGATTGGAAAAGACCTTCAAGATCATCCTGCATTTAGCTTCACTAACGGATTTGGAGTTTAAACCTGCACTATTTCTGGCTACTTTAGGAATACCCTGATGGATTTTGACCTGAAAATGCTTCCACTGACACTTCACAACACATTTTTCAACTTGCTGATGTTTGCTAGGGGACCTGTCCCCATGTATTAAACAGTAGTGACGCTGGGATAAACAAAACAACACTTGAATCTCTTCTCAGAGGAATTCCTGGCTGATTTCAGGACTGAATAGTAGAAATATGAAGAAATCCAGAAGATGAAAAAACCCAGCAGCATGTTTATCTCAATTACTTATAAAGGTCTAGCCCTTTCTGTAACTATTACCAGCAATTTATCTCCATTTTCTCTCCCAGTTGACATTTACATACACAAAGAGGTCATTTGCTTGCATATTTGTCACTTAATACTGATCTGCAGGTTAAATTCAAACAGCAAAACCCAATGTGTAGGAAACAACTCTTACCTCTAAGGAATGTTTTCATTGCATTGCCATCTTCTAAAATATGAACAGAAGGAAAAAAAAAATATGTCAACAAGCTCTGCTGTCACTTTTCTTCTTAAGTTATAGTCTTATTCAGCAGGGTTCTTCAGTAATAACCAGGCACTAAGTACACATTATATAGTTATAACACACATTTTCATTAACAAAAGACTTACTTTTGGCAGTTAGCTCCCTCTCAGTTTTCCCATCATCTTGATATTCATCTAGCCATCTTTCATTGCAAAAATAAAAATAATAAGGTTAATGAAAACTATCAGCATGTTACATGAAATGTGACAATTGTCTTCTCCCTCCACTAGTATTTTTAACATACTTTTCAATCAAATTATACCTTGAAACTACTTCAGCAGGGTAAATTTTCTTTTACACATTTCTCATAGTTGGCCTTGTTCATATATTTGGCTCACTCTGCTTCAGGCAAACAGGAATTTTCATGCTAGCTGTATGAGGTCCTACAGGACTAGGTGAGGTTAGGTGAAACACTGAGTGTTTTGAGGCTCAGAGACTCAGCTGTGCATTTTGGGGGCACTTACACAATCTGCAGTGATTACATTCATTGTACTTCCAATGGTACATAACCCCTGCAGGTCTGGAAGTTTCTAAACTTTCTCTAGAGCTGCAGCAATTAATTGAACTTCTCCTTTTACTTTGTTTGTAATTGATGAGTTTAAGGAGCTTCCCTGCAATATCATTCCACTAGCAGCATACATCCATACTCTTTCTGTTGATCCCTCTTGATGTTATAATAACACTTTACAGGCTTTAACGATCTCACTTGTTGAAAAATAAATAGGTGCTCACTATCACCTTCTCTTCTATTGGCTGCAAGTCAATGTTTCATTTGTTGAACTCCATAAGAGATTGCACTTCTTGTATGCAACAAAACTCCCTGAACAAACCTCTTATGCATGAAGTCTGAACTCCACTGTTTCAACTATTGTTGCAATAAGCAGTTTGATTAATTTCCATGTCCTATCTCCTCATTCCCTCCTCAGAAACAAAAGATCACTAGCAGTTTCTAAAAACAGAAAGCAAACTTTGACACATTAGCAGCACACTTCCACTGCAGCCAAACAATGACAGAGATCCTCTTGTTCTATATATATTGTCCTTATTTTTTTTTAAAAAGAGCTTAACAGTTTCCTTTTGATAAGGTCGCACGCAGAGAGTGGTGATCAAGGGCACAATGTCCACCTGCAGACCAGTGCCAAGTGGTGTCCCTCAGGGGTCAGTGCTGGCACCAGTGCTGTTTGACATCTTTGTCAGTGACATGGGCAGAGGAATCAGTGCACCCTCAGCAAGTCTGCAGATGACACCAAGTTGTGTGGCACAGTTGACTTGCTAGAGGGCAGGGATCCATCCAGAGGGACCTGGACAGGCTGCAGAGCTGTGCCCAGGCCAGCCTCATGACAAGGCCAAGTGTAAGGTCCTGCACCTGGGTAGGCACAATCCNTTTTACAAAACCTTTATTAAATATATCCCTTAGAGAAACCTCAGGAAACCTCCTTGCAATTAAAGACACAATTCTCTCATTCTCTCAATTTGGAAGAGCAGGCTGGTTTGCAGTTCTTAGAATGGAGAGAGTTGAGCAATTTGCAAATTCTAGATCTAGTAAGACAGATAAGTAGAGAGTTACTAAAGGAAAGGAAACGAAGCTCTCCTTTAGGAGAGAACTTAGAATCATAGAATCAGTCAGGATTGGAAGAGACCACGAGGATCATCTAGTTCCAACCCCCAGGCCATGGGCAGGGACACCTCACACTAGATCAGGCTGTCCTGAGCCTCATCCAGCCTGGCCTTACACACCTCCAGGGATGGGGTTTCCACCACCTCCGTGGACAACCCATTCCAGGGTCTCACCACCCTCATAGTGAAGAACTTCTTCCTAACATCCATGGAATCATAGAATCAGTCAGAGTTGGAAAGGTATCACTAGGATCATCTAGTTCCAACCCCAGTCTAGTTCCAACTTAAAGGTCTACCCAGAGATTTCAGGATGCATGTAAGGTTTTTGGGGACTAAAAAAAAATTGGCCCAAAGCAGTGCAGGTGAAACTTTCCTTTAACTTCTTAAGACTGTGAACTGAAAGCCAATTTGTTTTCCTGTGGTCTCTGCATAATTTAGATTAAGAAAAGATCAATGCACTTTTTCTCCTCTGCAGCATTTGGTGTTGGGCTTCTTTGCATTATTAGGCTGTGACTCCTCCATCAATTCAGCAACGTTGTTCTTGGTCTTCAAAGGCAACATTTTTATCGTGTGCATGTTGCAAAACTCTGGGGCAGTGCTCATACATCTCTAGGCTGTGTGCACAGGCCTGGACTGCTATTTTTTCCCTTAGGCTGCCAGCAGTGTAAGAAATTCTTTTTGCTCCATGAATGACATACCTATAACAAGGAAATACAACCTCCTGAGCTTCCTTTCCTTCTTTATATCTGATGACAATCTTATCCAGGAACCATCCACTGCCTGTGTTGAAATGACAAATATTTATCATGTGAAATAATGCCTTTTCTCTTTTTTTTTTTTTAAGAATAAATTTAAAGAAAAAAAGTCCAGATTATCTTTTTTTCCAGCAGAAATACAAGTTATAGTAAGACAGAGCTCAGCTAAATAAATAAGATATATTAACAGAATGAAAGCTGTATTATTCTGTGCCTCTTGCAAGAGGTAGAATGTTAATTCTTCTCTGCCTTCTTGCTCTGTTTTAATTTGCAGAGAGATGGAGATTTTTTTCTTGGAGCTGTATACATCTGTGAACTGCCAACACCATTCACATCCCAGCTACATCTTCTGATTCCTTGCAATCAGGCACAAGGATGTTAGGACAAATCTGTTTATGCAGTTAACTGAGATCAGTGTGAGAAGGGAAGTTTTGCTCATCTGTGAGTGAAGTTCATTTTGCATACATTAAAAAAAAGGAAAGTAATTAATAATTAATAATTAATTAAGTTTAAATTAAATTTTAGAATAATTAAATTTAGTAAGATAATAAATCACTATAACTGCTGCTCTTGTTTGCAAATGGAGTGGGGCTGCAGCCTTGCAGAGGCTGTGTACATCTAGGTGCCAGTAAAAATTGAGGACCCAAGTCTCCAGGGCCAGCAGCTGGATAACAATGTCTGAAGCCAGCTCTTGGAGGCCTCACACATCTGTGCTGTAAATATACATCCTCTCCCTAACAGCAGTGACCACTGCCACATCCATACTGATCTTAGATCCCCTCCAATAACCCTCACAGTGACTGGTGCCATTCTCCTGTGAAGCTCTTTTCAAACAAGCTGTTCTCCCCCTGGCTGCACCACTCACAACTTGTCCTTTTGCTTACCAGGTTGTGCCTGACTCCTTGCCATTATTTATCAGCACATGGTTGCAAAACAGCATGAGGGAGAAGCAGACAACTCTCCTATTTATTCTCTGCCTCCCTGCCTGCATCTGAATCTGGAAGTACTTTGAAGGTAGAGGTCTCTGCCCCATAAGAAGGGCTTGCCAGGCAATGTGTGGAGCAGAATGGCATTTCCCCTTCAAGACTCCAGGACCAGGGTACATCAGAATCATGGAAAGCACTGGGTTGGTCATCTAGTCCAGAGGTCATCTAGTCCAACCCCCCTACAATGACCAGGGACATCCCCAACTAGATCAGGTTGCTCAGAGCATCATCAAGTCTGACCTTGAATGCCTCCAGGGATAGAATCATAGAATCAGTCAGGGTTGGAAGGGACCACAAGGATCATCTAGTTCCAACCCCCCTGCCATGGGCAGGGACACCCCACCCTAGATCAGGCTGCCCAGAGCCTCATCCAGCCTGGCCTTAAACACCTCCAGGGATGGGGCCTCAACCACTTCCCTGGGCAATCCATTCCAGGCTCTCACCACTCTCATGCTGAAGAACTTCCTCCTCACCTCCAGTCTGAATCTTCCCACCTCCAGCTTTTCTCCATTCCCCCTAGTCCTCTCTCTACCTGATAGCCTAAAAAGTCCACCTAGGACCTCTATCACCTACCGTGGGCAAAAGGTCTATACCTCAGACCTCTACCAAAACATCATCACATCACAGAATTCTTTTTTTTTTTCTTTTCTTTTTGTCTGAAAAACCTGCAAATTGAATACAAACTCACTCACTGCAGCACCTCCACAATGACTTGCACAGATTAAACAAACAACCAAATTTTCTACTGCTGCCCAAAGCAGCAAGGAGACTTTGGTAGTGAAGCAGGTGATGAATGTCTTTAATTCTATTCTGCCTAACGAAGGATTGTTTCACCTGTGTGTTTCATGAGTTTTCTGTATGCAAATAATTAGTACTTCCTTATAAATAAACTTGAAAACAAAGACTGGAATGACAGTGTTGGACATTAAGCTCATGTCCTTTTCACTGCCCATCACCACTGGTTTTCACCATCCCATCACAGTGACCAGCCTGCAGGAAGACTTTTTAATCACTGCAAGACCTTCTGTCACATTTTGTGTGCAAGGATGCAATATAAATAAAGTGCATTGTGTTTAAAAAAGGACTTGAAAACAGATTGGTCTCTAGGAAGTTAAATCCTACCTGGACCAACTCCATCATGGCTAATCAGAACTTTCTCCAAGTCTCCCAGTGAGACAGCCTTTATGCAGAAAATATCAGTCTGTGGAACCATACAAGGAAAATGATAAAGGTCTTGAACACAGCTATTGCTTTGACTATAACAGTTGAGAACAGTTGACTTTTTATCTTTCTCTTTTTCCAGAATAAATATAGGTGTCATATATTGGTCCTGGCCAGTCACTGAAGATCTTTTAAAGCTTTCTAAGGTGAGTTACACCTTAAAATTACTCCACAGAGCCATCACTCGATTCCTTTGGCATGACAGAGTGAACAGCTGCAAAGATTTATCTGGTCATCTCTCTATAACATTTTCTAGTCTCTATCTGCCTCACCAAGACTGGAAAAAATACTTGGGAGTAAATATTTAGAACCTGATTCTAAAATCACAGTGATCTCTTCAGGACAACAAAATGTTAGTGTTACCAGGTTATCTACATTTGCAATATAAATAATTAGGAGCACTTCAGTTCTGTCCTCCAATGCTCCCAGTAAATGATTGATCAAGTAGATAAAAATTACTAACATGATGTAATTCTGTTAAGTAATTTTGAATAAAGAAACTGGTAAACTGCTTGAATAAGGCTTGTAAAAAGGATATTTACATGTTGTTGGCTAGCCAAAATTTACTGATCAGAAGTAGCAATGTAGTTACTTCACCTGTCCACGTTGAAATTTTACACCATTATCCTTAGATCTATGGAGCTTCCTTTTGCCAGCATCTCCTCTTGTCCCAATGAGGTTAATATAAATGTTAGAATCTGTTTCAGCACCAAGCCTGGAACCTGTATGTACATAGACCTCATACACCAACACTAGGAGAAGAAGAAAAAGAAAAAAAACAATTCTGAGGTTGTCTTCATACTTTTCACATGATTCAAAAGCTTTCCTATCCAAATTTTGACAGAAGACTGTATTAAAAAAAAATAAAATAGCCCCACCTCTATTAAAATACAAGAAGGTAATGTTGAAGCATTGACTAAATGCTTAACCAGATAGGATATTCCTTTTAACCTGTATAAAGCTATCCTACAGTGGCCAAGAGAGTGTCTCCAACTCCCTCACTATTATACCTATGGCTTAAAATAGGAGTGGTGTCTTCCTATTCTGTGGAGGGTATCCCTAGATCATAGAATGGTAAGATTGGAAGGGACCTCAAGGGTCATCCAGTTCCAACCCCCTGCCATAGCACAGGTCACTCAACCTCCCACTAGCACAGGTCACTCAAGGCCTCCTCCAACCTGGCCTTGAACACCTCCAGGGAGGGAGCAGCCACAACCTCCCTGGGAAACCTGTGCCAGTGTCTCACCACCCTCACTGCAAACAACTTCCTCCTAACATCCAATCTCCCCTCTGCCACTTCAAACCCATTGCCCCTTGTCCTGTCATTGCAAGACCTTGTCAAGAGTCCCTCCCCAGCCTTCCTGTAGCCCCCTTCAGATACTGGAAGGCTACTCTAAGGTCTCCTGGAAGCCTTCTCTTCTCCAGGCTGCAGAGCCCCAACTTTTGTAGCTTGTCCTCATAGCAGAGCTGCTCCAGCCCTCTGAGCATCTTGGTGGCCTCCTCTGGACCCACTCCAACAGTTCCATGTCCTTCTTGTGCTGGGGGCTCCAGAACTGCACAGAGTACTCCAGATGATCTTCAGTGCCCTTTTCAACACAAACCACTCTATGAATCTATATTCAATAAGATGTCTCATCTGTGCTTTTACATTCTTACATTCTCAGTTTGGAAAAAAAGCAAAACATGAGTGGAGCTCAGGGAAGGATATAGGCTGTTTATGTTATGTCTGTTTACAAAGACTGGCATCTCTAATCCTTACACCTACCAGTATTTCCCATGATCAAAACTGAAAAATATAAGCACAATTTTAAAGCATATCCAAGGTTTGTTTTTTTTTTTTTTAAACACTAAAAAAGCCCTTTAATAATAAATGATTACCAGAAGAAAATACCAAGAAGTTCTTACATTTCTGAAGGGAGACCAATCCAAATGGATTAAGTACAGTACACACCAGAACAGAATAAGAGATAATTACAACACAAAGATATTAACAGATAAATAAATCAGTTTCTTTTTGTACCACTGTGCATCCCCGTGGTAACCAGAGAGATGATAATGCTCTAATCAAATACAGATTTCTATTGCTACAAGCCTAAATAAATCAGTCTGAAGAAGAAAACATGCACATGTTGAAATGTAAAGAACTGGAAAATATTTTCAATAGCTCCTTGTGTCTACACATCTCTCACCATCTGGAAAATGTTAGGTCTGGCATTTATTTAAGTTAAAAAAATCTTCATTATTTATAAAGGAACCTTCTTAACAAAAAGAGGAGTGTGTGCTTTAAATTTTTTTGTGAATTAACAATATGGAGCTGCTATGTTAGGATATGTTCATTCCCCTCAACTTCAGCATCTGATGTGATCCATTTTGTGTTAGGATATGTTCATTCCCCTCAACTTCAGCATCTGATGTGATCCATTTTGTGGTAGGATATGTTCATTCCCCTTAACTTCAGCATCTGATGTGATCCATTTTGTGGTAGGAGATGTTCATTCCCCTCAACTTCAGCATCTGATGTGATCCATTTTGTGGTAGGATATGTTCATTCCCCTCAACTTCAGCATCTGATGTGATCCATTTTGTAGTAAAACCACAAAAAACAAGCAACAAAAATATTCTGTAGCACACTCAGTGAATGCCTCCTTAGAAGGTGGCATTATGGAGAACTGATTGGGCACTCATATAAACATCCACTAAGTAGATTGTGGAGGTTCAGCCTCTTCTGTACCTCAGCACAGAGCAGCTTAAGGGGATGTAAATGTTTCCAATCTGGTCTAAGTAGTTCCTGCAGATTGCAGAACAGCTACAAAAGGTCCCAGTATTAGTGGCCCCTGAGCTGCAGACTGGTGAGAGACAAGAAGGAGAAGGATGATGCCACTCTGTAACAGGTAAGACAAGATGCAACAGCAGTTTGATGACCACAAGGGACAGACAATCTGGAGAATGAGTCACAGAAACACTCAGATTGGAAAAGCCCCTCAGGATCACCAAGTCCAACTGATATCCCTACTCTACAAGGTTCACCCTAAACCATATTCCCAAGCACTACATCCAAATGACTTTTAAACACATCCAGGGTTGGTGACTCCACCACCTCCCTGGGCAGCACATTCCAATGCCTGACCACTCTTTCTGTGAACAAGTTTTTCCTAATATCCAGTCTAAACCTACCTAGTTGCAGTTTGAGGCCATTCCTTTCATTCTATTACTAACTAACCTCTGAGAAGAGACCAGCACCAGCCTCTCTGCAGCATCCTTTCAGGTAGCTGTAGACAGCAGTGAGGTCTCCCCTCAGCCTCCTCTTTTTCAAACTAAACAGCCCCAGCTCCTCCAGGCACTATTTATAAGATTTATAACTTATGAGCCTACCACTGTAATGTGCTGGTGAGACAGAAAAACTCACCACATGTCAAATTTGCCTGTTTGTAGCTTTCTGTATGCTGTCCACAAAACACAGGGGTTTGTGTAGAGAGTAAACAAAAAAAGACCCCAGAAAATAACTTGAGCCTCTGAGAGTCTGGTTTAATTTCCTTTGGGAAACTGTGGCCCTTATTGCTGCTAAATCTGAGACCTGCTGCACTGCAGTAAGAAAAAGCCACCCAAAAACTCAGAGAGAACTCTATGGCTCAGTCCTATATTGCAATCTCAGTCTTAGGGTGCAATCTCAGTCTTAGGGTGCAATCTCAGTCTTAGGGTGCAATCTCATTTTACTACACAGAACTACACAAGCTGGAAACCAGGGTGGAAAAGCAGAGAGGAGAAGCCAGCCCATGGGGAAAAAAACTAAAAAAAAAAAAACTAAAAAAAAGGAAAGAAAAAGTAGAAAATTATATCATAAATCCAACCACTTAAGAGAAGCCAGGAAATACTGTTCCAGGGACCTGTTAGCCTCATATTTAGGCATCTGTCTAATGTGGAGGCACTTCAAAGTAATAGAGGAAATGTCTTGAAAAACACTAACTTTGAGAAAGGATATAAAAGGATTAATTAATGCAGAATAGTAGGGGGAAAGAAAAAAAAAAAAAAACAAAACAACAAACCTCAGCTAGCACTCAGTAAAAAAGAAAATGACCTTTCAGAAAATAAGTGATTGAAATCATCAATTGCTACCAAGGCAACTTTAGATAAGCTGCATAATCAAACAGAAAACTCTATGCCATGGATGGATGGATGAAACAGCTGAAAGAAGAGAGGTAAAATGTTTCCAGGCAGAGGTGGGGAGTTTCTAGAAGGTTTCATGAAAAACAGACATCAAAGCATTCTAACAACTATGTCAAAAAAAGACATATCAAAACATATCAAAAGTACTAAAGGTGTCAAGTGTCCAAGTAGCAAATTTATACTTGCTCAGTTCATAATTATGTGACTGCTGCTATCTCTTGAGCCTCTCATGAGTGTGCTTTTTAAGTCTCAACTCCACCTTCTGACATTTCTTGAGAACATGAGAACATGAACTATCTGGCATAAAGTGAGGAGAGAAAGGAAGTTCTGTTTCACTGGTTATGAAGTAAAAGTAACTTACAGGCATAACACTAAGGGTATAAGAATGCTGGCCAGAAAATCTTTTCTTTTTTTTTTTTCCTCCAGACAGCTTATTCTGGGCACCTGAATCAGGGTTTCCAGTACAGGGAGTTGGTGTACTCCTGATCATTCACAACTGGCCCAAGTCTACAAGCACAGTACACAATTCTCCCTTCCCTCTGAAGAAACACTGTACAAAATTCAGTGATTTATGACATTTTCCTTTGGGAAATATAAACACTAAGCAAGCATCGTAGGTTGTTTTGCATTAAAGACTAAGATAATATTTTGATATGTTTTGGGAGGAGGAAAAGAAAATAATCCTAATAGACTTTAATAAGAATTTACTGGCAAGAAGTAATTGGCCTCAAGTTGTGCCAGAGAAGGTTTAAGTTGGATATTAGGAAAAATTTCTTTCCTGAAAGGGTGGTCAGGCATTGGAGCAGGCTGCCCAGGGAGGTGGTGAAGTCACCATCCCTGGAGGTGTTCAAGAAACATGTGGCCATGGCACTTTGGGACATCAGTTAGTGGGCATGGTGGTGTTGCATGAAGATTGGACTTCAAGATCTTAGAGCTCTTTTCATCCTTAATGATTCTATGAATAGGAAAATGAATCTTTTTTTTTACTGCAGAAATATTGGCCTAATTCATATCAATTACTGTCTCATTGCCAGTTCTTTTCAAAGTAGCTCTACTACAAGAGAAGCACAGTCATTATTTTAGAACTCTAGCTAAGAGCAGATGAATTCAGCATGAATATGCTTATCAGTTATGACTCAAAGTACATTAGATAAGCTTCCTCTGCATTACAGCTGTCTGAGCTTCGAGACACTGGTGTGCCTACAACAGCACATTAGATTGAATTGAGAAGCTGAATCCCCTGGTTGGCCTTCCTTCCTCCAGTCTGGTTTGCAGCATGGAGGGATTTTAGAGCAAAAAGGTGGAAGATTTTTGGATGAAACTAAACCAGAGGACATGTTGCAAGAACACAGTAACAATCTTGCCACAAACTGGCAGTCAGTCCCCAGGAACACGCTGAAGTAAGGCCACCCTGAGCACACATAATGAGGACATAGGACGTTTAGCTCATGGGATTTTTAGCACTAAGCTCTTCACTGCCCTCATGCAGCCCTGTCAGGCTGCTGGAGTAAACAGACACAGTGGCCAAAGAACAGACAACCTGGAGAGCTGGTAAACAACACACAACGTTAACACTAACTGCTGCTATTCAGCCCTCCCTTAATGCTGCCAGTGTGAGACATCAGAGCAGCAGTGCACGGTGCTGCTGCAGGTCCTGCCTTTGTTCCAGATGACATGCCCACCTGGATGAAACAGTCGTTTTGGCTTCATCTGCCAAACAGCAGAAAGGAATCCGTCACGTGGTTTTATCACTTGGTGTTCACTACACAGACTGCAGAAAGAGCATTTGGTAAAGATACATACTGGTGCAACCTTAAGGCTAAAAGGAAACCATTTCTTAATGGCTGATAGTCGTTAGGAGGGACCATGTCCCTCAGAAGTGTCTCACTTGTTAGTCGAGAAGCTACAACAATGCAAACCCACTATTAGCTGAAGACATTGCAATCAGAATTACACTTTGCAGTTTCTAATCCCCACTACTGCTATTTTGAGCAATATTCTAAAAATATATGAGTGAACATTCTTCATAACAAGAGGGATGTGGAGATGCAGGAGGGTGCCCAGAGAAGGGCCACGAGGATGCTCAGAGGGCTGGAGCTGNAATTATAATTAGGGCCTGGTTAACCCTGAGCAGTCCCAGTTTGTGAAATCACTTCTTGAAGTCACCACACTCAGTAGAATAATTGAAAACATAAATAAAGAGCAGATGGGCAGTGTGAGCTGGCAGGTACATCTCTCTCAGCATCTTCTGGCCTTTGTCATGGAGATCAGTAGTCCCCTTTGGCCTTAAAACCCATCAAAAACATTCACACCCCACCATGCCTCAGTGGCTTTGCCAGAGAATTCTTTTTCACTGGTTTGATATTTTCTTCTGCAATGATTTGATTGTCACTAAGTGCATAATGACCCTTTTTAATGTGAAATCAGTGATTCCATGCAACGTGCACTGCTTCGTTTTGAGTTTGCCTGAACGACAGCAGCTCTCTCTACAGGACCTACCACTCTCAGGTGCCATTGTCTATCAGCTGCATCACTGTCATTCTCTTAATGTAAAGAGAATTCTCTAAAAGAGCTACCCCATCATGCTAAATGATTAGACTGGCTCCCCACTCCTTTGTAGAGGTCCAGGGGTTTTGAAATAATCACTTTCTCTGATGGGCTATTTCCCGCTTCACTTGAAGAGAACAAAGTGCATCAAAGCTGTGGTAAACTTTGAAGTACCAAAGTGCCACCCTGCAGCTAACAATTTCTGTGTGAATGCCTGTGACTTCAGTCTGATTTGGAAAACACGTGTGTGATGATTCAGATCATGGATTTCTGGTGGAGAATATTTCATGCAGCATTAGAAAGGATGATATCAAAGTTGCTGAAAGCAACCGGGTGCCACATCGCATTATATACCTGGGTAATGCCTTGATTTCCTGTGGGATGTACTCCTCTGAAGAGTAGAATTTGTCAGTGCTCCAGGGGAACTTGGAGCAATCAGTAATTTTGTAGGGGTAACATGTGGTCCTGGCCACAGCTCTTATTCTGGTCTGGGGAAAGAAATGTGCTGAAATGATCACTTCCCACTTCTGTGGAACTAGAAAGGATCTGGAGGAGATCGTTTCATGGTTTTGCTGGCTATCAGGCAGCTTGCCCCAGAAGGAACATGAAAAGCTGTCACATTGTGTTAGTTTGAGGCTAATTGGAATATTTTAATTGAGAAAATTATGTTACAGGCTGTGCAAAGAAAACAATGGTGATGTCTACTTCACTCAGAGGCTTGCTGAGATGTTTAAGAATAAGAACACAAAANATGGGCAAGGTGGTGCTGGGTTGATGATTGGTCTAGATGATCTCAGGGATCTTTTCCAACTGAAATGACTCAATAATTCTATTATAGGACCTGGCCAATGAACACATGATCTAAAATCATGATTGAAAATTTGGGGAGACACTGGCACAGGTTGACCAGGGAGGTTGTGGCTGCTCCCTCCCTGGAGGTGTTCAAGGCCAGGTTGGAGGAGACCTTGAGTGACCTGTACTAGTGGGAGGTGTCCCTGCCTATGGCAGGGGGTTGGAACTAGATGATCCTTGAGGTCCCTTCCAACCTTACCATTCTATGATTCCATGATTCTGAATACTGAGCACATACCTGGCAAAAGCTCCAGTCCAGGGTTTTTTATTGCCACTTCCCTCCACGTATCACCTTCATCCCTGTCTTCTGCAAGCCAACACTCTATGGGGAGACAGATCTCATCAGAAAGAGGGACTGCTCTTTGGAGTCTGAGTTCCTCCAAGTACCAGCTGGGATCATTTCCAGTGTTGTCGTGGCCGATGCGGATTTTATACAGCTGCCCAAGGTCTCCAAGATTGACCTGTAATGACAAAACCAAAAATCCTGGGGTTTAACAAGACATTGTAATGTAGTTTTTTATCAATCCTTCTTCTGCTGGGAGTGCAAACTCAATGTGGAACTAACATAACTGAGAGTAATGGAGTGTTTGAGAAAATGAAGCCTCCATATACAACAAATCCCAAAGCAATCAAGCAAGAGCATACAGAGCAGTCTGCAAGTGTAGTTTTATTGACTTCAGGACCCTATTGTTTAAAGTCACTAAAGGGCTTAAACAATCCAGTCTGGTTTTAAATTTCTTTACAGAGCCAAGTCTGTGGGTTTTATAATGTAAATCTCCATTTCTGGACAAATACTTTAACAAGAAGAAACAACTTCAGTCACTACTGCATGAAATAATGTATGTTGCAGTCCATACAGTTACCATCAGCAGAGCCCTATTAACTATTCCTGCCACTTACCAGTCTGCTATGGCTCACTTTTCTCTTTGTCTTCTATTTTTATGTGCATTGGTGTCAGAGTTAGCTATTTCTTTAACTGCTAATGCCACGCTGCAGCAAATTTAAACAATAAAACATGACCATGTCACATTGAACTCCACAGCCCTGAAAGAAAAGCCACTTTGGTTTTTAGGCTGCAGAAAATTTTGTTTGAGCATTTCTACCAGCAGGGACCTAAACACAAAAGCAGGATTAAGCACTTTCTATTTTAGTGACACATTTGAAGGCTCGTGATATGAGGACAGTCTACAAGAGCTGGGGCTCTGCAGCCTGGAGAAGAGAAGGCTTCCAGGAGACCTTAGAGTAGCCTTCCAGGATCTGAAGGGGGGGGTACAGGAAGGCTGGGGAGGGACTATTGACAAGGACTTGCAATGCCAGGACAAGAGGCAATGGGTTTGAACTGGCAGAGGGGAGATTGAAAGTGGATGTTAGGAGGAAGTTGTTTGCAGTGAGGGNTTGTTTCTTTTACTATTATAGTAATTTTGTATTTTTAACATTAAACAAACAAACAAACCCTAAAATAAAACCCACAAAACCAAAAAAAACAAACAAAAAACAGATTTATGAACAACATCAACATTGCCTCAGTCACCTGAATCACCTAGAAGGATGAGCTAAGATCTGTGTGTGTTTGAGGGTTCACTGGAAGGTATTATTAGTAAGTCTGTCCCAGAGAAAGACTTTCTCCTTCCATGTTATGTGCTAATGAAGACTGCAAGGCATGTTCCTTTTCTCTGTGGAGCTGGGAAGTGTCAGAGATATTGGAGACATATTTCTCTTGTTCTTTTGTTGAGTTGTCTTCCTACAGTCTGGCATAATACTGGCATTTCTTGGTTGTGAAGACTGTCACAGAAGAGCCTTGAAACCCTAACTGATCAACACTGCCTTGCATCCCTGAAGCAAGCCTGGCACAACTCTATCTCATAGGATGTTATCAGGACACATGCTGGTGGTATGAAAGTCTGAATAGAACTATATTTTATGGGTGTTCTTGGAGAAAAACACACAAGCAAGCAAACAATCAAACCAACCAACCAAACCCCAGAAACAAACAGAAAACCAAAAAACCCAAACATATTTATTCTTGGGTGGAAATTAAGGCAAGAATATCAGTAGCAGGAAGCCTATCAGGAGCCCCTTTATTGGTGGTGGTGGCTTTTGTGCAAGCAAAAGCAACATTTTCATTGAACATCTTCATTAGAAAACTTGGCCTTAATGTTTCAAACTGAAGCTTAACAAATCTCATATTTTACAACTTCTCTCCAAGCACAGATTGAAATCCAGGTTTATCAGCAAGATTCTAAAAAGGATGCAAGGACTGAACTTTACTTCCTTTGCTAAATGAGCCATGCAAATACTCTTTTCAGTCCCTAGCATACCTATGATATCTTGAATGAAAACAGCACGACCTATTTTCAGGTACTTGAGACGTTTAAATAAGTGAAAAGCAAAGTAAGAGTTCCTCAGCTTAAGAAGAGACTATTCAGAGGAAAGATGCTTCAGTGAAAGGATGGAAAAAATATATGTAAATTACTCCATTTCTCTTTTATATACTGGAATAAGCAAAGTAATGGCACTGCATTCCTGTTGTGCAGAAAATATCCTCCAATCTCTTTGAAACAAGCTCAGGCTAGCATGAAAATCATTTGGATAAGTCAACAGCTACACCAAAACCCCAATGTCTAACACTATCACCAGAGGCTATGCTTGACAGACAGTTACTAATTTCAAGATCATCTCATTAACAGAATTTCAGAGAAATCATGTGCAGCAGCTGCATTCCCAAAAGAAAGAGCAATCATTGGCTGCATCAGTTTAACTTCTGCCTATAATGGAGAAATCTTCAGCAGCAGAGGATGTTCTTTAATTGTGAGCAGGCAGCTGGTACATGCTGCCAAGAATATCATAACTAATGTGCCAGTGAAGTACTCAGGGTCCACCCAGGGTGCTTGCATTATCTACATGTCTGAATTCAGCCAATTTGTTAATTGTGGCCAGGCTGGTACAGTTACAGGCTAAGTCAAGAATTAGACTAGGTCACAGCTGCTTAAGTGTCACAGAAACTGAAGAGCCTCATGAACAAAGTAGGCATGTAAGGAGAAGGATTAAAGGCAATACAAAAATTGTTATCATTTTTTTCCCCCCAGTTCATATTTACTTTGACCACAAAAATAAGACTTAGAGTAAACAAGTATTGCTTATTGCACAGTGATGGTTAAACACTTGATTTTCCAATCCACTCAAGCTCTTTTCATCCTGTAGCTAGTCCAGTGTCAATACTCACTTGACCTTCCTGTACAGACTAACAATGTGTACTACACACTTAAGACAGATGCCAGTTATCTGTTCCCAAATAAATTAGAGAAAAGAAACATCACATTATTGTTACCTACTAAGCTAATAGTGCTGACAGTTAGCTTGGGTTTTTTTCCACCTTAGAATAATAGAATCATGGAATGGTTTGTGTTGGAAGGGACCACCAAAGGTCATCCAGTCCAACTACTCTGCAGTCATCAGGGCCATCCTCCACTGGATCAGGCTGCTCAGAGCTTTGTCGAGCCTGACCTTGAATATCTCCAGGGATGGGGCCTTAACTTCCTCCCCTGGGCAACCTATTGCAGTGTTCCACCTGAAGAAACAACCACCTGAAGCCTACAACAGGGCTAAACAAGATAACCAGGTAGAGAGGACTGATTCAAGAGAGACCAACAGAGGGGTTTAATATGTATTCATCTCAGACTTGAGCTGCCATTGAGTAGGAAAAAAAAAAGTTTATAGATATGAAAGATTAAACCTGAAATTGAGCAGAAAGTCCTCTCACAACACCACCTTAAAAGAGAAAAACAAACATAACCTGTATGTAGAATCCATCCTGCAGAATGGCTGAACAGGTAACACCATGAGCAATTGCTCTTGTTTTTGAAGATGAGATGAGTTGTGCTTTTCTTCAACATCCTGAGTTCTTTATGAGCCTTCCAGGCTGCTTCCTTGAAACAAGCCAAATTTTGCTGCATGCAGAGCCTGTAGCTGATGGAGATCATTTTACGCACCCCTGCCTTTATCTCAGTGAGGAATGAAGTTCATGTTGTTATCAGATAAATTTTGTGGGGAGATGGACAGTTTCAAGTGGAGTTAAAGCCAAGAGTATGACTGGTTTATGCTGCCTTAAGTGTATCTGACTAAATGCATTTGCTCCAAAATAGTCATCATGGCAAGCAGAACAGCTGGAAAATAGCAGGCCAGGAGCTATGCCCAGTTTTGGGGCACTGTCAGTCTCATGGCTAAGGGAGTGGAGTAGTTATTTTAGTGCTTGGGGTCACCTCCCCAGTTTTCCCACTCAGGAAGAATTCTCACTGAGCTCATTACAGGCTTTTTTTTTTTTTTACTTTAACAATGGTAAGAAAACCATGAAAATGGATTTGTTTCAATCTATTTTTATAACATTCAGTTTTCTCCTCACTGCTTCTCGTTTTACTTTAGAGATCTCAACTTTGAATGATTTAAAAAAAAAAAAAAAGAATGTGGATCCAGAGTAGAGGAATTGAAGACACGTGGTGAAACTTGACAGATTCTGACAGTCCATAGGAGTGTCTTGGGCAGTGCAGCTGGAGAGCTGCCTGGCAGAAAGGGATCTGGAGGTTGTAATGTAATAGACAGGAGCTGAAAGTGTGCCCAGGCAGCCAAGAAGGCCAATGGCATCTTGGCTTGGAATAAAAATGCTGTGGCCAGCAGAAGCAGGTAGGTGATTGTGCCCTTGTAGTCAGCTCTGATGAGGCCACAGCTCAAGTGTTGTGTTCAGTTTTGGGCACAATACAAGAGAGATGTGGAGGGGCTGGAGCAGGTCCAGAGGAGGGCAACCAAGCAGGGGAAGAGCCTGGAGAATAAATCTGATGAAGAGTGACTGAGGGAGCTGGGGATGGTTAGTGTGAGGAAGAAGAGGCTGAGGGGAGACCTCATTGTTGTCTACAGCTAACCTGAAGGGACATTGTGGAGAGGCTGCTGCTGGGCTCTGCTCACAGGTAACTGGAGACAGAACAAGGGTGAATGGCCTCAAGCTGAGGCTGAGGAGGTTTAGATTGGACATTAGGGAAAAGTTTTTTCATGGAGAGAGTGGTCAGGAGCTGGAATGAGCTGCCCAGGGAGGTGGTGGAGTCACTCAGCCTGGTTGTGTTTAAGGGTGGTTTGGATGTGGTGCTTAGGGATATAGTTGAAGGTGAATCTTGTAGAGTTCTTGGTTGGACTTGGTGATGCTGAGGAGCTTTTCCAACCTGGGTGTTTCTGTGATTCTGTGATTTTAAATGTCTGATATTTTGATTTAAATAGGAGGGAAACAAATGAAAAACAACAGATAAACTGCCAATGCCTCCATGTGATGCAGCACAGCACAAAGGCACCAGATGAACACAATTCTTTCCAAGCATGAGACAGCTAACTGGAAGGAAAAAAGGGCTTAACACTTGGAACAACCTCATGACAAGAACACTATTTATTAAGTGTAATGATTAAGTATCTCTGTAGGTATTAGCAGGAGCCCTGCTTTTTGAGCTACCTCTATTATTTTCTGGCATTTTGCCCCAACAGAGTATGGCAGTTGTTTATGCAGCTGAAGAAATTTCAATGGTGTCACTGGAGATGACATCAGCTTCAAAAGACAGAGAATTGGCCTCATGTAGCAATTTTCACACCAGAGATGGATTCCAGTTTCCAATTCTCCTGAAATATCAGGAACACTCCATGTGCCCTGCTTGCAAGTGTGGAACTATCTTCCTCAGAAAGTCATCCACCAACTACAAAATATAACCTAGAGTGAAAGTGAAGATTGTGAAGATTTCTTAGGAAAAAAAAAATTCCAGCCCTCTTAATAGCTTTATACAGTTCTATTTAAGATAAACTTGACAACAGGTTGAGATCAGCATGACCAACATTGCTCTAAAGAGATTGCAGAGCTGATAATGAAGCAAACTCACAAAGCAAGAGATGGAAGAATTCTTGTTAAGAAGCTGCTGCTCTGGCTAAGGGTAGCACACAGAGTTTTGAAAGAAGATCTACTGAACCAGTCACTGCTTTTACTGACTTCATTATTACTAGAAAGGCAGAATTTGTACCTGAAGGTATGAAATTATTCTGTATTGAAGTAATAAAAATTGAGAGATTGTAGCTGGCTGTTACAGAAGATAATACTCTTAGAGTCTTCTGCTTAGTTCTCTTTGACACAGAAGGGAATATTTGGCATGACCAAACATTAAAAGAATACTTAGAAAGAGAATTTCTTTATCAAACAGTGTGTATACTCATAAGAGATAATTTGCCATGTTTCAAAGAATGATGATACAGAGTACAGGGGTCTGGAGAATATAATTTACAATACAATTAAAGCTTCAGTGTCTCAAGCAACTCAATGTACTGTCAGAACCAGTATTTTTGAAATACTGAGAAGTGCTCAGGGACTGGGATGATACCAGATGAGAATGCAGGATCATCACTACAGTTGTGATGAGAGCTGTAAGTTATTGTAGATTGATATCTCTCTACTGGAGGAGAAATGACTCTCAACAGAAAAATTATGCCCTAAAATCTATGCCTGAATAGAAGCAGAGCAGCAAACCATAGCCTAGAAGTAGCTTCCTTGAACATGCAGGAACAATTACAGAGCAGAAAGGGAAATCCATCAAATTTAAATTCCCTTTCTTTCCATCCCTTTGTTGTTCATCCCTGACTTTCCCATCTGCTAGGAAAAATTGCTAAGTCACAAGGGCAAGCATGGTGCTGTTTACATAAAGCTACCTCTTGAGAACCCAGAACCCCAGACTGCACTCAGGAACAAGACCTCTCCCCATCACCACACAACTGCAAATTACCTTCAGTGAATTTCATGTGCTACATGAAGACCTCCAAGGGTAAAAAGCCTTGTTCCATTCTACCTGAGCCATACTGGAGGACAACCCATCTTTCATCTGATTTGCAGACACCTTAATGATAGCCAAAGTTAATTGGCTATCATTACCTCAGCTATACACAGCAATGCAAGCAACATCTAAATCAAGTTCTGGATGAGCAGCAACATCTCAGAGAAGCACCACTGGTTTTAATAACTTTTTCATCCTTTTAAACAGTACTGATTAGTCAAGAGGAGGCTGAGGGAAGACCTCATCACTGTCTACAGCTACCTGAAAGGAGGTTGTGGAGAGGCTGTTGCTGATCTCTTCTCACAGGTATAGTGATAAAACAACAAGGAATGGCCTCGAGCTGTGACTGGGTAGGTTTAGATTGGACATTAGAAAACTTTTTTTTCCCAGCAAGAGTGGTCAGGCATTGGAATGTGCTGCCCAGGGGAGTGGTGGAGTCAACAACCCTGGATATGTCTAAAAGTCATTTGAGTGTGGTGTTTGGGGATATGGTTTAGGGTGAACTTTGTAGAGTAGGGACATGGGTAGGACTTGATGACCCTCAGGGTCTTTTCCAACAGGAACATTTCCGTGATTCTGTGATTTACATTTAGGTATCCAAGTTACTATGCACTCAACTGCACTTTCTATCTGACTACTATCCTTGATTTTTAATAACAGGTTTATCCAACCCTCTCTTTGGGGGCCATTCCTCTGCCATTTCTTGAGACTATTTCTGTGGCCAAAGGGATTTTTCAAAGGGGGTGTTACATTGATTAGTTTTTCAGGACATGTTGATGCTTTAGTTTTTCCTGTTACATTTATGTCGAGCTCTTGCAGCTCCCTGCATCAGTTAACACTTTCTTTAAAAAAGAAAAAAAAAATAAAAAAAAAAAAGGGGTTACCTGGAGTTTAAACAGCCCTGAAATATGCAGCACATTGCTACACAAAGGCTGCAAATCAAAGCCCATTTAGTAAAGATTTTCCCCAACGTACTTAACAGATTAAACTAGCGGAACAGAAAGCAATTGAGGCTATCCAACTTCCCTGCAACTCCACAGCTTTTTAGTGATATTGATGTTATTCCACAGTGCTCTTCATGTTGGAAAACTGCAGTTCCAAAGTGCTGAAGTGTTTGGGGAATGCAGCTTTCATTTGGCTGGAGCATCTCTCCTATGAAGACAAGCTGAGAGGGTTGGGGCTCTGCAGCCTGGAGAAGAGAAGGCTTCCAGAAGACCTTAGAGTAGCCTTCCAGGATCTGAAGGGGGCTACAGGAAGGCTGGGGAGGGACTATTGACAAGGTCTTGTAATGACAAGGGGCAATGGGTTTGAACTGGCAGAGGGGAGATTGAAACTGGATGTTAGGAGGAAGTTGTTTGCAGTGAGGGTGGTGAGACACTGGCACAGGTTGCCCAGGCAGGTTGTGGCTGCTCCCTCCCTGGAGGTGTTCAAGGTCAGGTTGGACGAGGCCTTGAGTGACCTGTGCTAGTGGGAGGTGTCCCTGCCTATGGCAGAGGGTTGGAACTGGATGATCCTTGAGGTCTCCTTCCAACCTTACCATTCTGTGATTTTATGATTTGGATTAACAAAAATTTCAGCTATCTTATTAAACCAAGATGTTTAAGAACTGAGGTGGGGTACAGAAAAAGCAAGCAAAATTATTTTATCTGTTCTTTTCTTTCTCTCTTCATCAACCAGCACTCACTGAAAGTTAAGTAAGTGGGGATGAGAAATAGTGTAGTCAACCTTGAAGGTTTGGTGGTGTGGTTAGAACACAGGGAGAAGCTTCCTCAAGCACCTCTGAAGTTTAGAGGCCTCATTACATGTAAATTTAAAAGTTTGGCTGCACAATTGGGTTTTATAACAGGTTTAAGTTGTACTCCTTTGCCCAGATTCATCTCACTTAAGCTGTGCTAAGTGCTGTGACTAGCCTCCAAGCCTCTTCCAGGCTTTCAGTGGTCTATCACCAAAGAAAAACTTCAGGTACAAAGATCTGGGTATGCTGCAGATCTAAACCTGAGTGCTAATGTGGATAGCAAGAGATTATCAGAGCCCCCTGGGCCAGGTATCAGGTCTTGCCTTGATGCCAGGAGGATAAAAACAATGCTTTGAGAAATATTCTGTCCCTTCCAAAGAGAAAGAAAACAAACAAATATCCTTGGCACTTCCTTCAATGAACTGAATAAATGAGCAAGAACATGCTGTCAGGTAGCATTAACCATGTGAATAAATATCCAAGATGATCCAGAATGGTTTGAAAAGGAACACTTCAATTTAGTCTTCAGATGAACACTGACTTCACCTTCCTGTTTTGATCCAAGATAATATTAAACCAGCACTATCTGTTACTGTAGCCAAGTTACTGTCAATTGCAATTCATGCAGGGAAAGACCACCACTGACTTGCCTCTGCAAGAATTTATGTATCTATACTTCAAAATGTAAAAGAATCAGTAAAAGTAAAAAGCAAACAAGTCAGAGAAACTTCCAGTCCTATCTGTCACGGATTCCTTCTCATCTTTTTATTACTCACATATTCCTGCTAATCAAAAGGCATAGCAACAGATTTAATGATTGCAATAGTCCTGAAGGAACTATAGGAACTGGAGGAAATTGTAGGAATCACAGAAACTTGGAGAAAGCCTGGGAAAGGTCCTGAGTCTGAAGCACCTCTCAGAAGTTTGTCTGACAAGAGAGGAATCTCTCATTTGCTTGCAGAAGTAGGACACCGCCAGTATCTGTCACCTCAGCTAACCTACTCCGTGTGATTTGGCTCTAGTCCCTAACCATCCCTTTTCACAGGCTCACAGGATGTTAGGGGTTGGAAGGGACCCAAAGAGATCATCTAGTCCAATCTCCCTGCCAGAGCTCAGGGCACACAGGAACACATCCAGACAGGCCTTGAAAGGCTCCAGAGAAGGAGACTCCACAACCTCTCTGGGCAGCCTGAGCCAGTGCTCTGGGACCCTTCCTGGCAAGAAGTTGCCCCTTATATTGAGGTGGACCCTCCTGTGCTGCAGCTTCCATCCATTGCTCCTTGTCCTATCCCAGGCAGCAGTGAGCAGAGCCTGTCCCCCCACTCCTGACCCCCAGCCCTCAGAGATTTAGAAACATTGATCAAATCCCCTCTGTCTTCTCTTCTCCAGACTAAGCAGCCCCAGGTCCCTCAGCCTCTCCTCACCAGGCAGTGCTCCAGTCCCCTCATAATATTTGGAGCCCTCCACTGGACCTTCTCCAGCAGATCCCTGTCCCTCTGAAACTGGGGAGCCCAAATCTGAAGGCAGTACTCAAGATGAGGTCTCACCAGGGCAGAGTAGAAGGGGAGGAGAACCTCCCTTGATCTGCTGGACACACTCTGCTTAATGCACCCCAGGATCCCATTGGCCCTCTTGGCCACAAGGGCACATTGCTGTCCCATGGTTAACTTGTTTTCCATCAGCACTCCCAGATCCCTGTCCAGGAGGGTGCTCTCCAGCAGATCACCTCCCAACCTTTCCTTCCTCCTTTCTCCAAGAAAAGGTTTGCATGACAGTGTGACTCAATGGAAAGCTGAGAAAGCCCATGGAAGAATCTCCAGTGGACACTTCCAAAGATGGGTACAAACCACAAGCCATAAACAGAACTATCTTCTGAGATCAACACAAAGAAGAGGCAAAGAAAGATTTTTCTGGCTCAGACTGGCACACCAGCAGATGCAGGTATGAGGCACACTCAGAGCCACATCTGCTTGATGTTGCTCTGCATACATTTGTTGATTCAAACCTCCCCATCATGACAGTCAGCTGCTTTCTCAGAAACACTTAATGATCCTCACATCTTGTTCCCAGTCCTTTCTATCACCACTTTCATCCAGTTCTGAGAAAAGTTATTTTGCATATGGTTTGAATTCTCCAGTGTCTATATAACAGCCATCCCATACCTTAAATGTATCTTCACTGCTGGGATTAAACAGCTGGTGTTTCCCAGATCCCAAAATAATAGGACCAGAAGCTTTGTTTTCTCCATAAGCATAAAGGGATACTGTTGCTGTTGTGCCAGCTGTTTCCAAATCCCCAGTGACTACAGTAATCTTCCAGTCTCCTTCTGTAGAGACAAAAATAAAATCAAAATGCTTTTAGAACTGTTACTGATACACAGAAACATACTTGAAAGATAAATAAAAACACAGTTTAGCCCAGGGACTGTGACTGCTATGCACCTAAACTGTAAAGATGCTGGGAGAGGCAACAGAGGACTGGCTAAACACCACATCATCCACACTCATCTTAGGCAACTTGTGCAACTTCAAAGATTTAGGAGGCTTGCAGAGTGCTAAAGCTGGAAATACAAACACAGAGCCTAGAGAGCTTTCTAGTGATAACCCTGTGGGTCATCACAGAAAAAGCTCAAACTCCAGAATTCGGATTATGCCAACATATATAACCAATAAATATAACAGAGGGGGGGGAAGCACAAAAGCATCCCAATTAAGTACAATTCCTTCTCATTTTATGTTGATGTGATATGCCAACAAGAGCTCTGTTTGCCTGAGTGGAGGAATGACATTGAGATTAGCATGAAAGAGGAAACCAGAAAATATTTTGGAGGAAATCCTAACTCAGGGAGCATTTAGAAAATCACTTTATATAAAGCTTCCCTGATAATAAAATGTCATCTCTGCTGCCACACAATGCACACAATTTATTTAAATACCTGAAAGCAGATGAATATAAATCTTAGTTAAAAAAAAAAAAAAAAAAAAAAGAAAGAAAAAGAAAGAAGAGAGAGAGAGACCAATTCATAATTAGAAAATGCATTTCTGCATCTGAAAAGCTGGGATCACACACTCTCCACCCCTCTATTGATTGCAGCTTTTGCCTCTAAGAAACAACTTCCACTTAGTGACTTAAATTCATTCTGTGCAAGGCAAACGACAAATGAAATAGCAGCCTGCAGTGGAACATAAAAGGCACAGTGCACACTGCAGCTTTGTTAACAGACAGCTGTCTGCTAATACCTGCATGAATTAAACCTGTTGTCTGACAGAAGTATTTATCCTGGGCTAACCCCATTATCTTGCAGTAATTTGTCTCCCCAAAGAGGGAACTGGAGCAGAAAGCTTGAGCTCTTCTTTTCCAGATCTTTTGAGTTCTGGCTGATGCCTGGTTTTAGAAGGTGAGAGGTTTTTAAAAATACACATAAATACACAACTGGGAATTCAGAAAACACCAACAGCCTCTTTGGTTTGATCAAACCTGCCCAGCAGGTTGAGGGAGGTGATTCTCCCCTGGCATTCCATGCTGGTGAGACCTAATCTGCAGTATTGTAGCTACCTGTGGGGACTTCAGCACAAAACAGACATGGACCAGCTCAAATGGGTCAAGAGGAGAGTCATGACAATGACTAGAGGGGTGCAACATCTTTTCCTGCGAAGAAAAATTGTTCAGCCTGGAGAAGAAGGTTTCAGGGAGATCTTACTGCAGCCTTTCAATGTGGAAAGGAATCATAGAATCACAGAATGTCAGGGGCTGGAAGGGACCTTGAAAGCTCATCTGGTCCAGTCTCCCTGCCAGAGCAGCATCACCCAGAGCAGATCACACAGGAA
>WBNM01034320.1:0-17448 GCA_013399055.1 Ramphastos sulfuratus
TCTATGATTCTATGCTTCTATTACTGTGACTGATAGTATAATAGAAAAGAAAAAAATCTGGTATTTATTGTCTACATGTGCTCTTAATATGAATAGTACAGAAAATTATAAAAACAATATAAAATTATGCAAATAGTAGTTCTAGTAAATTGATCTTCATTAGCAGCCTTTTCTGAATAGGTTTTCTTCTAGGAAATGGCTGTCCTTTGTATCATATAGACAGGTATTTTCCCCTCCCTGCTTTGTATGCGCTACCTTTCAGCTGCAGCTTCAGATAGCAGCATTTTCAGCTCCAAATGAAAATGGTGACACCTCAAAAAGGGCTGGAAGACTTTAAAACTTTGTTGTAACCCAGAATACTGATCTGAGATCATAAAGCTAGGTAAATCTGCATAGAAAGTAAACTGAAAGATAAAACGCATGAACAGGAGACAACATGTTTTATGACTGAAAGGATGTAGATTGTCTTATGTAGATCATACTTTGGGCTGATTAATGACCTTGACTTTACAGTCATGGGATCTGTTTCTAAAATGAACAGAAGTATTAGATGATCGTTGATTCTTTCTTTAGCCAATAGCACTGATTATCAAACATTAGCATGCTGTCAGTCTCTAAACCTCTTCAAGAATGAATTAAGCATAGAAACTAAATAACCCTGAACCCTCCTTCAAGATCCCATTAAGATACAGTAGCTTACGAGCTACAGGTAAACACTGTGCATGCCCTGAAATGAAGAGATTCAGTATTCCATGTGAAGTCACATTCCAGAGGAATGAATTAACTTGGGGGTGAGTGGGAGGAAGAGAAGGGATAAATAGGCATAAACATGCAGTTGGTTAAATTTTCAAATCACTATCACATTCAAGCAATATAATACACTGATTGGTATCTTCAATCTCACATGCTGGTATGAGTTCCACTGTTGTGTAGATTTAATTCACCCTATTAGGCTGTTGTTTATTCAGTTGAGTCTGTAGGTGTCTAACCATAGATCTTACATATTTAATTGTTTGATTTATAGGCAGAGTTATAGAAGTACTTTAAGATGTTTCTAATATCTGTTTCCTTCCCCATTACATTACTGAAATACTGATAACCATTTTAAAGAAATCTTTCAAAAAAAACACAAGTAAGCATTAACTGTCTGAAACCTACTGGCTCATGATAAAATTTCTGTTAACAGCAGACCACGGGAATCTTGAAACTTTGCTCCTGAAACAGCCTTATCTTTCTAATGTTATTTTTTGAACAAAGTAGGGGTCACTTCTAGCTATTGGCTCAAATTTACAATGAAGTAGGTGTATCAAAGCTACATCTTGTCACATTGTTGGAAGATATATGTATGCAAGAATTTTGCTGAACACAGAAAGAAAGTAGTAGTGTTAGTGCTGATCTGTAGAGTTCTGCTTTCACATTTGCTTTACTTCATAAAAGTGTTCTATCAATGTACTTGACTAGGGATGAATAGGTTTGTCAACTGAGCCATGATGGAGATATGGAGACGGAGAGAGATGAAAGGAAATAAGTTAAAAGAGAGAAATAGAGAAAGAGAGAAAGAAAGGACAAAAGAAAGGATGAAAGAAAGAAAGGATGAAAGAAAGAAAGGATGAAAGAAAGAAAGGATGAAAGAAAGAAAGGATGAAAGAAAGAAAGGATGAAAGAAAGAAAGGATGAAAGAAAGAAAGGATGAAAGAAAGAAAGGATGAAAGAAAGAAAGGATGAAAGAAAGAAAGGATGAAAGAAAGAAAGGAAGGAAGAAAAAGGAAGGAAGGAAGGAAGGGAGGGAGGAAGGAAAAGAAAGGAAAAGAAAAACAGCCTGCAGACAACTTGAACACATGAATTTTCTTGGCTCAGGTTTTGAGGATAAAACAGTGCCCTAGGGACTGTGGTAAAAAATAAGCTCTTGATTAGGCATCAGGCACAAACTGATCAGTCTCCAATCAAGTTTGTTCTACAATGGTTCATCAAAGAAGCAATGTGCTAATGTCTTTCTCATTTGAAAGTCACACTGCTTTATTTTTCCATTTTTTCCTGTATTTTATTTTTTTTCTCTTTTTTTTTTCCCCGATTTTAGGAGAATTGGCTGTGATCAGTCCTTTTTAGCTCAAATGATCATTATTTATGTTATTTATTTTAATATTCCATTACTGTACATCAATGTCTATGTGTAAACTTATTGATGAGCTTTATTGCTATTTGATTTCTTGCTAAACAAGGCAGTATCTGAAGCAAAGAACACTACTGTAGCAGATATTCACTGTCTGCCATCCCTTCTTTCTATTGTGACTTTCGTGTGTAACCATAATTTTCACATCTAAGAGGCTATTAAATATAGTAGAGTTTATTTGTCCTGAGACAGTGCTCTCAGACTCTATACAAAGGCTTTGAGGAATCTTGAGTCTTGATCTTAGCTTAATATGAGGTAACAGTGATCTGATGGCTTAGATGGTTAAAGGAGAATGAACAAATTTTGTTTTCAGCAGCAGGAAGGCAGAAAGAAATGTTCACTAACTCTTGGTTAGCAGCTGTTCTGGGGTGGGACTAAAAGTAATTTTTAGACACATAATTGTACCTGTTTAATTATTGGGATCTTTCCCTATTATATGCTTAAGATTCATCAGTGTGTACATGTCCTTAACTTTTACTGAAAGTCAGCTTAGGTAGTTCATATTACTTTTATTTTTTCCATGGATAAAGTACATATATGAACAGAGGTCTCAGCCTTGTTGGTGCCTTGTATCTTCTTAATCTGTAGCAATTTGATACCATGCCAGCTCCTGGCTGAGCTCGATATCAGTCAAGGTGACCTGATCCTTTAGGTCTTAAATTGATCAAATTTTCATAAGATTCAGGCTCTTGTTGCCACGACTTAAGAAATTAATTAGTGCCCAGAGTAGTACTGTATAACTGAATGAGTCCAGATGGTCACTGCAACAGGGCTATTTTGAAATAAACATTCATGAGAACTACACGATGGGATAAGATAACTCTTTATTTAAACTGGGACTCTAGTGATTAAAGCCTTGTTGTTTGACGTTTTCAGTCTAATGGAGTTTTTTCTATGAACAATACTTATCTTGTCTCTATCTCTGTAGTGTTTGAGCACCTCCCAGACTTTGATGTTTATCTCTCTCACAATACTTTGGTGTAACATCAAATATTTCTACTTTGATTTTACAGAATAGCAAGAAGTGAGATGTGGTCCAAGGTCACACAGGAAGAGCGCAGCTTAGGGGAGGAACTGAATGGTGATCCCAGCTTAGCACGTTACCTATTACCCTTCTTCTCCCTATATTTTCATGAACATAATTTGAGGCTTTTGCTGAGTTTCTCTCTGAGACTAATCACTTCATTGGACAGGAAGATATTTGTTTAAAGTCATGTCCTAAAATATCATAACAAGGAAAACAGGTATTTGGGAGGTAAGTAAACTTGTCATCAGAATTCATCTTACCAACACATCAAGGTATAATTTTTTTCAATTTTAAAAAACCCAGGCAATCAGTGGACTTTAAAATTTGCAATTGTTTTACATAGCTGAAAGAGATTATACATGGGTGGAAAAATACTTGAAATAACAAAAGCAAAAGTAAAAGGTCAATGGCTTCAAAAGATGGCAAGAAACCAATGTCATACATATGTTTAATTCAAGAAACACTGAACCAGGTGATACACAGATCGACCACTCATGCTCATACTGCTGTATTCCTCCAAAATCTTCAGTTCAATCCCACAGTAACGTACATGTTCCACATTTGCACCTTGCAGTGCAGATGTGTGGGTGCTGTCAGAAAATTTTAAGAAAAGACCTTATCTTGGAGTGCTCTGGATGTGAACGGATTGTGCATGAAAATTAGTATGAATGTGACGTGGCGTAGAGATTAATAGCTTGAAACAAGTTGGGATTTGGTCCCAATTTTTTGGACCCATCTGTAAAGCAGAATTTCTTCCTTAATATAGATCTTGCAGACTAAAAGTAGATGCTTCCACTTCTACTAGTGGGATGTAGTCTATTGAATTAATTTAAAGTTTGGTATTCTAAGTGAGAGGAAAACCATGTCTGGTATGCCTAATCCTACACTCATTATTGACTCAGCCATAATTCATATTGGTTTGAATCAGTCTGGGTGGATGTTTTTACTTATTACTCATCCTACTGTCATTTCTATCACTAACCTCTCCAAACACCAGTAATGAAAAAAATCATAACAGTTTCTCTAAACAGCATATACGATTATAAGCATAGTTTACAGTTTTCTAGTGCTTAATGTTTTGAAAGTCTATACACACTAGGATGACCATCTTCAAACTGCAAAAAGATCAAACAGGAGCAGCTCTAGCTTCTTGTCTTCTTCTGCATGTTGCAGTGTTGCATTTCTGAGTTTCCTTCTGCTTTCATAACTCTGTTCTCCCCATTTACAGTGAGAGAACTACTTTCACCTCTTGCTCTTTTCATTGAACCACATGAATTCCACTTTGCTCTATTAGACTATTTTGTATACCCCCAACAGAAAAAATTGGCATGAATTTTCTCCCTCAGATTGTTATTTCTCTGACTTTCCTTCAAAGGCTTCCTGGAGACCCCAAAATGTTCATCTCAAATGACTGTGGGCCTTATTTGTCTTCGTAATTGGAAAGACCTACATAACAAGACTGGAATATTGAGAAACAAGATTCCCTCTCATGTATGTGAGGCAACACTTTTACAAGGCTGTAAATGCCCTACAAGCTAATTATGAAATGACTCTTTTGAGAGGAGCACACTTTTAAAGATGTTAAAAGACCTTTATAGTATCCACTGTTCTTAGTATACCTATCTGTTCTTGAAACTGCTACTACTTGGCTTACAACAAAGATTGCTCAATTTTTGAGCATATGTATCAAATTAAAATCTATCAGTGTACCAGTATGGAGAATTATTTCAAACATTAAATTCTTCCAAATAACTTTAACAAATATACTGCATAGGTGGATGACAGCAAATCATTCAAGGAAGTTGTAGCCACAGGTAAAAGTTGTGTGACTCATAGTGATATCGCTTAACCACAAGCACACAAAAGAGCAGATGAAGCATTTTTCATTGAATAAAGAGAACAAGCATTCGCCCACCAGCAAACTTACAAAGGGTAGATGAAGTGCAGAGATGCACTTATTCTGACAATATTTTGGGACATGATGTAGTTCTATGAGCAAACCAACAAGCTTTGTTCAGTATACCATGCCTATCAGCTTTATATTTCTTTAGGCTCCATGCTGCTTGCTTGAGGGCGTGAGCAGAATGAATGCAGACCTTGGCGTATGCACAAAGCAAACCATAGAGCAAGTTCTCAAAGGGCCATGCGCTATGCTCAAGTATCATAACTCCACCTCTGTCAGTTAACAGATATGTTTTGAGCAGCAAAGCCTGTGTGTTCTCCAGGGGTTGGAGGAGGAGCTATTTTTTTTTTTTCACAAGCATGACACCATAAAGGCAGTGCCTCCCACCTCCAACTGAATTCCTGAAGAAGTCACTGAGATGAGATGCTGATGAGCATCAGTGAGTGGCAATCGCCTTTCCCAAATCCCTATTAAATCAAGAGCTGAGCAGAACTGAAGCAAAACTAGGTCACAGTTGGGTAAAATAACACCATTGAAAAGATTCTTCTGCTCCTACCTTTGAGCAAGGCAGAGCCTTGTAGCTATAAGAAATTTGAGCAATATCACTACAAAGGCAGCATATCCAACTTCTCTGTCAACTACATCCTTGAAAAATAGAAATATATGACAATCTGCTAATTTGTAAGAGACAGAAGGAAAGAGCTTGTTTGGGATAATTGCAGTCACCTAATTACATGTTCTCTAGGCTATGTGTGGTTTGCCTGAGTGTAAGCATATAAGATAGTACTTTTGCCATAATGGTGAAGGGTTAGTATCAATTTGTGTTTCCTGCTAAAGTGTTTCAGAGACAGATATAAGCAAGGCTGATCAAGATAAAAGAGGCTGAATATATGAGGAGCAGAGGAGAATGAGGTGGTGGAAATTAGGAAGGTGTTTCTGTTGTTTGGCTTTTATGCTAGCTGTACTAGCAGCAGAAAAAAGATACAATTGAGACTACCAGAAATAATGCTTTAAAAAAAATTAGTTAGTAATGCTCAGTTCAGAGATGCGTCCAAATTTCCAAGGGAAGAAAATAAAATCACAATGTAAGTGAATAACAGCAAGTTACTCACAACTGAGGCAACACTAATTTCTATCCATAATGTCAATGGTATTCAGCCAACATTAATTTTATGTAACAGCTATATACCAAAGAGGCATGAAGAAAAGGAATTAAGCAAACACGTTTTTTACTTGCTTTTCACTGTCCTGAACATGAATGCCACATGGTAAATGTGGCCTTTATCTTCAGACACTCCAAAGAAGACAGTAAGCTAAAAGTCTCCTCGTAAAGTTGGCAAGGGTAACCATGTTGTTAAAATGTGGCATGTGCTTAAATATTTCAGAGTCTGCAATGTTTTAACCAGCACATCTACATTTAACGGCTGAGCCCATCTTTCCCTCATCCTCTTTTGCATACTTTTTGAGGTGTTTATTTGATTTTTTTTTCCCTTACAGATTTGTAGGGTCTGGAAAATGAAGGGACAGGAATAATCACTGGTTTTTGCATGATAAGGAGTAACAAATAACCTACATAATATTAATAATTTCCTGAAATAATGAGTAATATGGTCTGCTTTATCAAATTCTGTCACTGCTTTTAGTATGATTGGGTCAACAAGAAATGGAATTAGGACAACTTGTTTGCATCTGGTTTATGGATGAGAATCTGAGGATCGCAGTCTTAAAGTTATGTCTCCACTTACAGGCAGCCCAGCTAACAGGGAATAAGTTGCTATATTTTAAATCTAGTCCTGTGCAAAGTTACAAAGTCCTGCAGATAGGATAGCCCCTACAGGCACATCAGCTGATATTTCTTAATGAAGCAAATTAGTTTCAATAGTTAGCAATACTGCCTCCAGTTCTAGACATAGTGTGAAGGCAAGCTGAGGTGTCATTCAGACACTGCATTGCTTAATCATATGCTTGTGTGAAAAGACTAAATGCAGCTATTGAACACTGCTTTTGGATGAACACTTGAGTATTCTCCCACTACTGCTCAAGGCTGACTGATGCAGCTAGATATGAACACAGCACAGGGATAATGACTATTACGTTGCAGAGCCCATGCAATAACAGCTATGTTCATGTCTGCCTCATCTGCGGTATGGATGAATCTCACCTTAAGTCTGGATGATCTGTAGTCATATTTGTAGAGAATCAGGTAGCATACCCAAGGCAAAGATAATTCCTGGGCAGCTGAGATTTGACAGCTGTAGTGTGCTCACTTGCTTCCACAACTGGGATATACAGGTTGGGCGTTGGAAAGATGCAGTGACATACAGGCTCAGTATACGTAGTCTCTCTGGCAACCAGAGAACCAAGGAGTCTGATTCTGTCCAGCAGTCTGAATAAAGGCTGTTTTATCTTCACTGCAGCATACTCTTGTCTCTTTTCCATGGCAAGAGGGACTTTAGTGACAGGGTCAAACAGCTGTCACATATTGCACAAACTTACAAAGGGTAATGGATACAGTTATACTTCATATAGATTAGTCACACCAAAAGCAAACTTGCTTTTAGAGAGGAAGTGAAAAACAAAAAAATTCCTTTACCCTTTTATTTTTTTCCTTTCTTTTTTTCAAATGACAAAAATGATCATATTAACTTTGCTCTTTGCAAAAAGAATGTGTTTATAATATTTTATAAATCCTGCATGGTTTCTACTGTAAAGCACAAGGAACCTTAAAAGTGATTTCAAGACATAAATCAGATTAAGAACTAGTATTTGCAATGGATAAGAATCTGTCTAAGACTTTAACAAAGAGTACATACAGTACTATAACAAAATACAATGCAATATCTTCCTTATTTATTCCTGTTTTGCAGAAAGCAGAAACTGTTCTTGCCATGCATTACCCTATTATGTTCCTTTTTGGGAACCTGAGACCTTTTGAATCTATCTTTTGAACTACTTTAATATGCATCAGAACAAAAGCATCACAGTGTCACTGATGAATACGTTGTAAAGCCAAAGCAATAATTACAAATTGCAAATGGAAAATGTATGCATATAGATAGAGAGAAAAAAGTACCATATGCAAGCACAAAAATAATATTTTTTCACCATATTTATGTTATTTAGCCCTCTCCCCCTCCCCTTTTTTCATTCCCCTCACTCCTTTCAAAGAAATCTTTCTTTCAATAGCCTCCAGATATGGAAAGGGACACCAAGGGGAAGGAAGAATCAGCTTTCATTGATGTCGTGACTAAGGGCCATGGTCTTGGCCTAGACCCCTGACCTTCATGTCTGTAGCATTATACACAGTGTCTGATGTGATCAGCACAACCTTGTTATGCAGCTTTTGTACTGTGCATATTTAATTTCAAAACACATTCCAATGGCAGCGGGGAAAAATTCACCCTCTTTTAAGTGTATGATTCACCAGCTCTTTAGAGTCAGTTGGTGGCAGATGGGCAAGTGTGAAAACTTCTATTTGTGATCTCACACTATATAATGAGCACAAGCCACCACTGGAATCGCAGTTTCTGCATGGAGAGCCCTGTACACTCACTTGCCTCTCAAAGAATTGGTTCTCTTAACTTACACCACAGTGGCAGTTGTGCCAGAAAGCCTGGACATGGTCATTGTCCCCACAAGCATCCCAAGAAGCATCTCAGGCTTCCTTGCATGAGGCCTTTGCCATGTCAGCACATGCTGCTGCAGGGCAGTCGTTGTACTTCATACTTTGGAGGGCCTGGCACCCAGGCTTTACCTTTATACCTTGAGTGTTCCGTTGTACTACAGAATACACAGCATCTGCTCTCTGCCACTCTTAATTAACTACATTATAAAGTTGTAGTCTAGGTTCTAAAGTGCTTCTTTTACACGAAATAGTCACACTCTGTCTTGCAGTCTATAAAACAGAGATTTCCACCAGACCTGGAATGAAACTCCTTAGTATACAACCTCTGTGAGTCAAGACCCAACTTTCATTTGGAGTTTCAACTGGAAAGATTAAAATAAGGAGATTTCTAGAGAAACTACACAGATTGAAATTTGTCAAGAGTCATATCATATGCTTTTTTGATCCTTACACTTGAAGGAAGCATTCTTTTGTGCAACTTGTCCACTAGAAATGAATTAATTTTCTCTAGTTAAAATAAGAACCTTGTAGAAATAATGGGATGTGAGCAATTCTGAAACTGAAAACAATTCATGCCTCTACATTGTTTGTTATTATTGTTATTTTCAGATTTTCAGTGGTTATTATTACGGTGCATTGGTTTGTACAAGCTTATCAGGAATTAAAACCTGATTCTGCAAGGCACTGAACAAGAGCATTTTCTCTACCTCAGTGATCTTGACATTCATGGTGTCTGATAGGATCCAAAAAATGTAAGTGATGAATAAGAAGAATGACATTACATAAAAGAAGATGTTACAGCAGCTTGCTATGTGTTTGCCCAGTTTCAGAGAAGGAAGTTTTATTTTCTCTTTATGAGTCTTCAAATCGCTCAAATTTTTGGCAAGAACAAAAGACCTAATCTTGTGAAGTGCTGAATGTCTCCTGTGATATCATCATCCCCTTAGTGACAGTCCCCAAAGTAGAAGAACTAAAAATACTGTAAAAGAAAAAACAAAACAAGAGGTGCTGGAAATTTGAAGACAAAACGTGTTATTGAAGGATTTATAGCCCAGTTAGGCAGCTTTTGACTGCAACAAGCTTAAAAAAGGTCAATGATAACAAGATTCAGCATACGGGGATTTGGGTATATGTTCAGCATGAATTGATTTTCACCCTTTTCTTGATGAATGCCTTCTGATAGGTTTACTACAGGACAGCATAAGGCAGTAATATGCTTAATATCCAATACAACTCAACAATAGGTAACAATCAAAACAATAAGTAACTAAAAAAATCCAAATACTAAATAGGGACTTCTGGATGTGAACAGTTCCTAAGGACATTATTTGCACTGCAGGAGAAAGGTGAAATATTAGCTAATCTAAAAAATTAACAAGTTATAAGACATTAATAAAAATATCCAGTAGCGTTATCTATCATTACATTGACATTGGGAATTCTTCCTGAAACTTAATGGAAACCTCTTCAGTCTATGTTCTTTCTTTTGTGCTGTGTCTTATATTCAAAAGTCATGCAATATAATTTAGGCTTTGTTTATGGTTACAGTTATTTTGTGACTGCACCTCAGATGTGAGGCAGTTTTTATACAGTTAGAGCAAGTAGTCTCTAAGGATTTTAATAATAATAGTATGACCAGAAAAGAGACTAGAGGAAATAGAATTTAAGTGAGACCTGAATTAAAGGATTTTTGCTTATTCTTCAGTCCTTGCTGTTAAGAATGCAATTTGACTGGATTCATTCTAAAATTAGGAAGATATGTCAGCATCATTATCTGTTTTTCAGATAAAGTCAGTCCTCTTAAAGTTTACTGTATCATGTAAAGATACTCTGGTATGTCTTCAGGGGTAACAGGTCAAGATGCAAGACATGGTTCAACATAACAGTATGTTTTCATTGTAGATTTTAATTCTTTATCTTGTTTTCATGCCGTCCATCATCAAATTTTAAGTGTTTGTGTCCAGGTCTCTGGTTAACAGAGGCCCTAACCAGAGAGGCAGCCACAAACAGTCTGTGTAATGTCTCATATTGGAAATCATAATAGTTCTGGACTCCCAGTAATTTAATCTCACCTCTAGTTACAAGTTGGAGGAGAATTTAAAATAGACGTTTTTATTTAATTAAGCTGTGCACATTATAAGTAATACAGAGATTAATAACAAATATTTTTTAAGAAAGAGAAAGCAATATGCTCTCTCTCTCACTCTAAAAAGCCTTGGCCCAGATCCAGTTATTATTATAAACTGGCTGAACTGGCACAAAGCCAAGAAGCTGGTAATTTAGCATGAAGCCAAAATGGATGGCTGTTCTCCCATTCCTCTCTTTCAGGTATAGCTTGTGGGTGTGACAAAGGTTTCTACCACCTAAATTTTTGAATCTGCTCATGGATCAAGTGTGTATATGTCTGTGTGGGTGGGGATGGTACTGAGGGAGATCTGCTATGTATTGTATGTTTAGACATCCCGTTTATAATCTTAGAAAAGTTTGGCTTGTACTTTATTTAGTGATCCAGATGACAAATTCAGATGTCCTCTTCCTGGGTCTGATTTGCTCCTTTGATACTTGAGAAAACTTGCTTGAGCCAAGGATGTGCGAGACGATTGCCCTTTAGGTGCATTGAAGCAAACAGTGACACTTCTGTGAGCTCTGCATTCAGCAAAGAATGGGACAGCAGACCATCCAGACTTTTAGACTTTTATCTTGTTTATCTCTGATTTAATTTGTCCAGACAGTGATAAATCCTAAATAGCACTGAGACTGTCCTCCAACACCCCACCCCCAATACTAGGCATGGTGGTCTGATAGGGAAATGGCATCTGCACAAGTGGAAGGAAAGGTAAGGACAGACCATCTCCCTGGATTTGGTAACACAAGTCATCTGATTGCCATGGTGCACACAAGACCAGTTTGGTGTAGGGATCCTCTAGCCAAGGAAGCAGTCTGCAGCCATTTAATATTAAATTAAATAGATCATAGATCATAGATCATAGAATGGTAAGGTTGGAAAGGACCTCAAAGATCATCTAGTTCCAATCCCCTGCCATAGGCAGGGACACCTCCCACTAGTACAGGTCACTCAAGGCCTTGTCCAACCTGGCNTAAATGAGATTGGCCTGGGCCCACCTCTGCAGCCTGTCCAGGTGCCTCTGGATGGCATCCCTGCCCTCTAGCAAGTCGACTGTGCCGCACGGCTTGGTGTCATCTGCAAACTTGCTGAAGGTGCACTTGATTCCTCTGTCCATGTCACTGACAAACATATTAAACAGCACTGGTGCCAGCCCTGACCTCTGAGGGATGCCACTTGTCACTGGTCTCCAGGTGGACATTGTGCCCTTGATCACCATGGATCTGTCTCTTGTCCAGTCTAAGAGACCTTAGAATAACACAAGATTTGAGCTTGCTTACCATTATACTGACAAGCAGGCAGAACAGGTTAAACTTTCCTTTCAACCACTATGGCCTTTTCTGATCAATAGGTACTGTGAACAGAACCTATGAAATGCAGCATGAACACATAGGTGGTAACTGGATCTCGCATGAGTAATCACACATGTTTTTACCAAATACCTTTACTCTTGTCAAAATACTTTCATTATGCATAGGCCAGTCAGCTGTCTCAGTAGACACAAGGAGACTTTCAAATGGCTCTTGAATAAACAGATGTGTGAAAGACAGTCTGCATAAGACAATACATTTTCTTTATTTCTCTCTTTAAAGCAAGTTATCGATATTTCTTGGAGATCTAACATAAACTAATCCATTCATCCAGCTTGCACAGTGAAGATGCCCTCCAGATGAAAAATTATAGCCAGCTAATCATGACTACATGCTCGTATATGTCAGAATCTTATAATCAGGTTCCAACTTGTGGATAACTATTTAACACAAGTTAATATATTATTTCTTATAAATCAAATATAATCAAGTGGAAAATAACTACATGGGAAGATTCTCAGTGAGGTTGTCTGTGTCTTTAAAATCTACCAGTTAGCAGAGTGGTAGAGCATGATCATGACCATTTAACTGGGGACTTAGGGCCTGATTCTCTGTTACATGACTCTCATTTGTAAACAACACACTAATTCTGAGAGCAGTGGAGTTATTTTGGCCTGAAACTACAGTGAGACATTACAAAACAAGAATATGAATTCTGCAGGGTCTAATGACTTTACTTTTGCAGTGTAGAAAAAGCATGAATTTTCCCATAGACAGATTTCAGTTACTTGATTACAAGAGATAAATGTCTATGTAAGAACTGCAGGGTTTGGTCTCCAGGAGGTGGGCCTTAATTCAGCAGGGTGCTTAAGCACTTGCAGAATGTTGAGTAATAAGCAGCTTCATGGAAGCTAACTATAGAAGATGTGGTTTAGTGGTTGAAGGCAAGATCTGGGATTCAGGGCTTTACACATTCTAGTTCCAGCTTTAGTGGTCTCTGTGGTCTTCTCTATTTTTAATGTGCAAATAGTAATCCTTAACTCTCGAAAAAAAGCTAAGCTTTATTACATAACAACATGGTCCACTTTTACTTTTGTTATTGTTTGGTCTCTCCAAGTGTTATACTTAACCCTAAACACTGTTTTTGTAACTTAGAGTCTGGTTCATGTTTCATACTGCTCTTAACAACCCTTCATCAAAAGGGTAAGGGAAGATTTCTCACTGGCAACTCCGCAGTGGATGGTAGGGTTCTCCAACTACCCTGAGAAAGATGGGATTGGCAAAGAAGCTTTTCCTTGAATAAATGTGTACAACAGATTTCTGGCAGCTTGATAGGCAACACTGCAAAAGACAAGGATTGGTAAGGAAAGACCTAGTTGCTCCATAAAGTGATCTTGGATGAGGATAGATAACACCAGCATGAGTAGCCATCCTTTTAAGATTAATCCCAATGGTGGAAAACAGATAATTTCATAGCACTGGAAATCATTCTGCACTGTGTCACCTGCTGAGAAAATTTCTGTTAGAGACCTAACAGGTTGCTAGTGTATATCCTATCAAAGCATGCATTAGAGGAAAGAAGAGAGACTTCTATACTTATGCCAAATAATCTGCCACCAAAATTTTGCTTTTGATGCCCATTCCTTGGACTACAGTTGTCCACAATCCAGGTAACAGGTGAATTCAGTAACACAATGATGTTGTGTATTGTGAATATAAAAGGTGTATTTGCAAATATATGTTCTCCTGTCCTTAATAGACAGACACAGCTGTTGCCAGCAACTGATATTTTCCTTTTCCAGAAACTCGCATATGCTATTGTAAGTTCTAAAAAAACCCTACTGAATTTCAGTAATTATTACAGAACTTGGTACTTATAATGTGATATAAATTCTGCGATCTCTCAAATTTCTGTACAAGCACAGTATAACAGTGAAATTCCAGCTACAAAATATTTGTTTAAAAAGCATTTTTTGCTTTCACGTTTTTTTACATAAATGTTAATGAAGATGTGAATAATAATATACTCTCCTTTCAAAATCAGAACAATATAAACAAAAGATAAGTGAAAAAAAAAACAACATGGTTCTCTACAAGTATATTGTATATATTTTGTTCTCTGTTTCTTAAGTGGAATTTGCTGTTCTTTACCTTCTTTGTTAGTGTTTGATTTTCAAATGTCTTGGAGCTGACAAGATGGGAACAAGGTAAATAAATATTGATGATTTATTTTTGCCAATTTTTGCTTATTTGATAGAAATTTCTGCTAAAATTTTCAATTATGAGTGGTGATGAATGGGAGAATGTGATGGAACAGCACAGTGAATGGGATATAGACCTTTTGTCAAAGTTGAACATGTTCAGCTGACCTACCTGGATATTGGTATACTGCTGAAAGCTTGTACTGCAAAGGTTCACTGTCACATGAATGAAGAAACATGAGGCCCTACAGAAATGTACAAATACTGCAATCAGGAACTGACTCTCAGAAAAGAATCTGAGAAAGGAGTTCAACCTGGGTTTCAAACATTTGTCCTTTGGGATTGTAATAGGAGGCCTTATTATGTTCCAGCCACGTTTGAGTCAGAGCTTGATCTGTGAGCTGTGTTGTAAGCAAGCCTAGTGGATGGATCTTTCTGGGACTACACCTCATGTATACAGGCTGAGTAGCTTTAAGTGGTGAAATTAAATGATAAGCTTTCATGTCAATGTCAAGAGTAATGGATTTCTGAAAGTATGCTATTGATTTCTAACCAAATTGCAGGTGTCCACTTATAAAGTGGACAGTATCCTACAACTCCCATTCTTCCTTGTGTTATCAACACTTTCTGTAACTAGAATCACATGTCTGAGTAAGGCCCAGGATTGTTCTTTGCCTATTCAATGACTTTTATCCTAATTATTCATAAATGAATTCTAATTAATCCTAACATACTCACTTTTGCAGTGCAACAACACATTTCATTGTGCATGAACATAAAGTATGGATGAAAAAGTATGTATAAAATAGAGTTAAATAATGTTATTATTAAACTTTAAGTGTCCAGCTTGAGGCAATTTCTTTGGTATACTGCCATGCCATGTGTCTACATCCAAGTCTCATTTAAACATGCTATTAAAATGTGTCCAATGTCTTCATGTTCTGTCCTCTTTTAAACTTGAACATAGATCCCCCAGGCATTCATGGTATGTGTAATCCTGTATAAGACAGTAGCAGCAGGGGGCCAAAATAAAGCAAGAGGATTGTATCTGACAAAATTATTTGAAAGGAGTCAATCACTTGGTCAGAGTACTGGACACCTGCTTGTGGCATCCAGTCTAGTAAAAAAAAAAAAAAATTTAAAGATCTATTTCCCAGAATATTTTTGTACTTCCTTATATTATAGATCTTTTTCACCTTAAACAGCTTTAGTCATATGGAGGACAGTGGAAGGTAAGCGCGCAGAGCACAGAACAGCTGTATTGTATCTAGATGGAGATTTCAGAGACGTATGTGTTTGTACAAAGTGGTTTGCAAAACTCTCATGATCCTGAGCCTGTACATGGCACAGATTTTAGTTCAGGCAAGCATGAAAGTGTAGTATGAACGTTTTCCTCTAATACAAATCAGTGGAAGTGGTATCATCAGATGGTCAATGGGAACTTTCCCTGGAGGGCTGAATACAATTTTACCTCAGCCCAGGCTCAGTTGAGTCAACTGGAAGAATCTGAAGGGAATATGCCTGCATGTGACCTGGGAGAGTTCAGCAGAGATTACAGACATACTTGCTCTATGGAGCATAAGAACTTAGAAGAAAGGAGTGAGACAGAGAGAAGATGATAAGGTGAACACTGCTGTAGTTTTCATAGTTACATGTAAAATATGATTGCATAGTAATATCTTAACACAGACAATCTTAATCATCACTCACGTTCATTATTTTACTGTTTATATTCCACAAAGTTTTGCAAATATGAGTGTTCCTTGAATTGATGGTTGATAGTTTTTTTGAAATCTAGCTTAGTGTTTTTGGAGTACATTTTTGCATCTGTCAGTCAATAGAAACTTGTAAGCCAACCCTGCTTCCATTAAACGATGTTTAAACGAATTGCCTTTACTGTAGCATAGCAACTTATTTATCCAGTCTTCTCTGTTTTCAGCCTGTCTCTTTATCCATCCGTTGTTAGATCCCAGTATTTGAGTGTCTGATACTCTTCTGTGGATTTAGCCTCACAACACCCTTGTCAGGTAGGAAACATTATTCTTCCATTTTACAGACATGGGGAAAAATGGGACTTAGACAAGGTCACAGAGGAAGTCTATGGGTAAGCTAAGCATTTGGTGCAGGCCTTTGAGATCTGGATGTACTGACGTATATACTAAATTAGATTTACTAATCAGGCTGTGAAAAATAGCTATGTGGAGAGCTCAGTTTTTGTAAATAATCTTCAACTACTTGTTGAAGACTATTTAAGCATTATGTGAATTATGCTAATTGCACAAAACTTGGATTTTTAATACTAACGTTGTATTAAAAGTTATATTATTTTATTCCCATAACATTACATAACAAAATTAATATTTAGACTTACAGAGAACAAAGCAAAATTATTCTGTGTTTACTTAATCCAACGTTTTGGTAAGACAGAAGGAAATATGTGATGCATCTGACAAGACATTCCAGGCTGACGTAATAGTGATGAAAAAAAGCTTCATTTCAGTGATATCACAAAAAATGATGAAAACCATGTTTTGTATTTAAGACTGGAGTGGTGTTTAAGAATTCAAACGGCTGGTTTTGGCAGACGTCTAATTGTAATACTGTAGCATCGCTGCAGGCAATTTTCTTTGATTTAATTAGATGAACTGTGGTATTTTTTTCCTTTTGCAAAAAGGCTTTATTATGTAGAAATGAAATATGTATAAATTTAATTTTTAATCTTGTCACTACAGAGAAAGAAGGAATAAGCTGATACTTTTAATTTACCCTCTTTGTTTAAGAAAAAAATTAAATTAATCTTATCACAAATGTTTATGAGTAATTGATTTGAGTTTTGCACTCCAGTCAGAAGTGATAGAGTTAAGATTGCCCTGTTTCTTCTGAATTGAATCTACTGCAACCATCCTTCAGTGTGTAAATACAAACAATCTGAAGCCTCAGTTATGTTATTTTTCCTCTAGACTACAGCAATATTACCACTGAAGTCATAGTTTGTACTAGGAAATAGATCAATCCAAAACAACTGCACTGCAATTTTTGTTTATATGTCTATGGATATTTCTTTTCTCTCTCTCTCTCTCTCTTTTT
>WBNM01034320.1:17476-38445 GCA_013399055.1 Ramphastos sulfuratus
TTTTTTTTTTTTTTTTTTTGGTAATAGTTTTCTGTTAAATTTACCTCAAAAAAAAAAAATCTATAATTACCAAATATTCTTTTCAATACCTGCTTCAGGTGTTCTTTTGTGTGCCAAATTCAGGGAAGCAATTATATTTAAAGGTAGTCAACACTACTCACAAGGTTTTATGTCACCAGCTTTCAGGCAAACCTTTCACATTGATTCAGATCAGTTGGGCACTACAGTTTCCCAGGTCTGAGTCACCAGCTTTCAGGCAAACCTTTCACATTGATTCAGATCAGTTGGGCACTACAGTTTCCCAGGTCTGAGTCACCAGCTTTCAGGCAAACCTTTCACATTGATTCAGATCAGTTGGGCACTTCAGTTTCCCAGGTCTGAGTCACCAGCTTTCAGGCAAACCTTTCTCATTGATTCAGATCAGTTGGGCACTACGATTTCCCAGGTCAGCACACAACCTTGTAATATACAGTATCTAGATAATGATATTTATTAATTTATTAATTATTCAAATTAGAAATATTTTCAAAATTCATTGGAACCACCCTTCTATCTAGGATGAAGCAAAAATCCAACTTCATGTAAGGGAATGAAAAATTTCCACTCACTTCCTTGGGAGTCAACATATTGCTTTGTGTGTTTAGATGGCTGATTCAGGAGCTTTTGAAATAAAGGACAGAACATCCACTGGTTTCAACCTTGAAGCTGTGGTTTTTACTCAATGGAAATGCACTTGTTTCTTCACCAGTCCTACAAAGATGTTTTCTTTCCAGTGGCAATGAGGATGGTAGGATAGTTAATTGAATTATTGTCTGCTGTCAAATTGCTGCAAAAAGGGCATAAAGGTATTTGTATTTTTTTTTTCCTTGCTGTTGAAAGTGTTGATGCACTTAAGGGTCTTGTCTGATACTAGTTTTAATAGCAGAATAATCTACAGAAATTAGCAAAGCTTAGTTAAGGTGATATAGTTCAAATCTGTGCTCAAAGTGGTTACCCTGTCTTTAAATACTTTATTGCAAGGGGTGAAAAAATATGGAATTAATTTTGAACCATGTATATATTTTTTTTTAGAATGACGAAAGCGATGAGATCATACGCTAGTCAGAACAGAAGGCTTTTCTTTTAGATTATTTCTTTCTTTTTTGCAGAAAAATGCACTTTCCAGTGCATTTGAGCTATTAATAAAATTATTTTTTCTTCTTAGAATGTATGATTTTTTTATAAAAAAAAAAATTTACTTGGCATTTGTTATATTTAAATAGACTAAAATAAGCAAACAAAATCTCTCGAAATGATACACTTTATGATGTGTCAGCAATTTTAAAATAAGAATTTGAAGTTGGCCTGAAATGAACATATTCTTTAACTGTTTTCACTGTGTAACTTAAAAAAAAAATCAATTTATTCACATTTCTCATTCCGGATAGTTAAATTCAGAGGCTTTTTTTTTTCTTTGCTTCATGTGGTTTACATCAACGAATGAAAAAATCCCCAAACCAATAAAATTTAACAATAAACCCTTTTTACATGCACTTTAATTTTTTTTCTTCATTACCGTGAAATATTAGATGTTTTCTCATAAACAGAGTGCTAAGTAGTTCATGTAGTCCTAATAAGTCTGATTTCCACATGTGTTTGAATTTCTAAGTGGAGCATGTTTGGGTGTCTATTCCTCAGTTCCAAGCACCAAATATAGGACTATATTGTTCACTAGTGTAAAAGAAACTATCTTCAGAATCTCTCTCATATTTCTGCTAAAAATAACAAGCATCTTGCTCCAGATTGCTCAACAGCCCCCTTATATTTCTATATATTTATTTATTTATAACATTTAAGTAGAAATAAGAAAATATGACTTCATAGAACCAGGAGAAATTTTCTTTTTAGAAGGGAATGTCTCATCCTCTGTTTAACCCAGCCTCCCCACGCCTTTGCTGCTACAGTGAACACAGAGAAGAGCAAGTGCTGACACAAACCCAATGTTTTAAAAATTAGTACCAGGGAGAGAGAATCAGGACAGTTTTGTTCTAGGATAGCAGCAGTTCTTATAAAGGGCCTTTCTGCTTTTGTTTTCCTTTCAGAAGGAATTCAAGCCACATTTGTAGAATAGATAGTTTGCATACACACTGATCTGAACTGAGATCAGAATCTGAACCACTAGTGAAACATGCTACAATACAATCTGCTATACCACGGGATTGTAAGGAGTAATTATTGTTTGCAAAGTCCTTTAAGTTGCTCAGAAGAAAGATATTATAAAAGTACAAAATGCTGTTATTATTATTATAAAAGTCTAAATGCCAAAAACTAGGCAGTAATAATAGAAGTGCTGAAACAACTGTAACAATAGTGATGTGAACACATTAAGCTGTAATAAAGCCAGAGTCAACTAAATCAATCAAGTAGGCCTTGCAAACTGCTTGTTAGGACAAAATTGCATCTTTTCTAAAATAAATACAAGAGCAGATTCTCAGCTGGTGTAAATTACATCAGCTCCACTGGAGTCAAAGAGACTTGGATTTAAAAGGAGAGCTGCAATATTTTTAAATTCTTTTTTCTTTTTCTGTTCTCGCTGCCATTGTTCATCTATGCATGAGCATTTATATGGGTTAATGTGCGTCTGTTTGGATGTGTATGCTGCAGAGACACCAGTGCTGACAAAATTTATACCAGCTTCATTTGAGAGAGAAGCAGAAGTTACGAGATTTAAGTTTCATTTCAAACAGGAAGAGTCTTGTGCTCCTACCCTTAACACAGATGAGGTTCTGAAATTGTTTTCTTTTTCATCTGAATTGTGCTCTGTGGAAAAAAGCCTGTACATCAGTCTTTGTGGGTGATATGTCAGAAGAGAGGATGTTTTTGTAAATCTGAAAAGAGGCCATGAGAAATTATGATTAGCTATATAAAACTAGTTATACTTACTAGTCTTCTCCTCTCTTCATTTCTTCTTGCCCTGACTCTTAGCGATCTTTACACCAACAAACAAAACTAGTCAACTATCACATTTAAATAAGTAAGGAAGCAAATTTTACAGAAGAGACTGAATTTTTAAAGTATTTTGAAGCAGTTTCAGTTGCCTTTTTTTTTTTAATTAATTTTTAAGCATTTTTATGGTGTCAAAACCGGGTTAGATATTGCTTTTGTAAAAAATACTCAGACAACATACTACTGTTTCTGACACTGACTTTCTTGTTTGTTCTCTCAGCTTTCATCTCCTTACTTGTAAAATGAGGAGCCTAACAAACACCTAAATTACTCATCATCACACTGAATATAAAGGAGAGTTTGAATCTCCATGCTTATGAAGAGTTTCTCATCACTATTTCAGACCTAGTTATGGACCAGAGTATGAATAAGTGTGCAGGTGGAGTTAGAGTCCGAAATCCCAAAGAATATACATTTTGAACTTTGACTCTGTGACTGATGCCTATGAACCCCAGCTCCAAATCCAAACAGTTGTTTCAGATCTCTGCTTGAATATTGCAGCTTGGGACCATGCACTAGAGACACTATAATTTATTATTAATAGGAGTAATGATTGATATTGTTGCATTATTTAATAATTGCACTATTTTAACTATTTAATAATGTTATTATTTCTACATGCAGTTCAGGTAGCTAAGGTTCTTTTCTGTAAGAAATGCAAATAGAGATTAATGAGTGATTCATAGCAAGTAAGATAATTCAATATTTTTTCCCTCTGTATTTAAGCATGTTTTGCTTGTGATCTTCAGTACTGTCATTATAAGCTTGATTACTTGGTAGTGAAATCACAAGGAATTGTTTGTCCTGATTACTGGAACACATCTTACATAATGTTTGACTTGACAGCTAAGACTATAATTCCTTTAAATCAAGAACTAGACAAGCTGTATATAATGTCCAGAAAAATGGTCCCTGGGCTCTTTTAAATAATTAACTTTCTTATAAAAGTCACTAATAAAACTTAAATTTCTAGTGCAAATATTTCTGGGCAATAAATATTGATTAACATATTCTAGAGGTATTTGACAAAACTTCTGGAAAACTAATTTCTGTAAAAGAGCATTATAACTGTTGAATGTAACACCCATTCTTTGAACAAAACAGGGAGAAAAAAAGTCAAAGGATGGTAAATATTTCCTTTATTTGTGAAATAATTCCTATTCTTTTAGTCTACATTTCTTTTATTTGTAAAAATATTTGTATGAAATATAGATTTAGTATATGTTTAAAAATCCAATATAATGTCTATAATTAGCTTCTTGGTATTTTGATGATCTTTCTATCTCAAGATTGGAATTGAGAATCTAAGCTTTTTGTACTTCGAAGATATATATAAATTAAAAAATAATGTGATAGATGTGGATTTATACAACACACGAGCTGTTGTTTTCCACTATCTTCACACATAAGTACCTACTAAAATCACAAAAGAGAGCTACACTGTCCAGACACCAAAGGTAAATACTTGCTTAAATATTTGGAGGATAGGAGTCTTACAGAAAACCTAAAACCAAGTTAAATCCATTCCCTCTAATTACCATTCAGGTCGCTCTTTGTGCTCTAGACTTAAGTTTGAAATATGAAGTCAATCTGTAATGTTTGTTTTGGTTTCTTGTTGGCAGTTTGGGGTTTTTTGGGGTTTGTTGATCTTTTTTCTTCTTGCATGGGAAAAATTCTGCAACAAACAGCAGTAATAGTATTTTGAGAAAGTTCTGCTTATGGAGAAGGTTTTCTGTTTGGGCAGACATTGCTCAGTATGTAAGCAGTGTCCATTCTTAGTTTTATAAGCAGTATTTTAGCAATTGGGACCTTTCTAATTAAGTCAACTGTGTTCTCTACGGTTTTAGGGTGCACTCTTCCTCAGAAAAGTGAGATAACATTCAATAGACTTCCTTTCTTTTTCTGCAGCAGTTCTTCTGACTTCCACTCCCTAATAAGTCAATGATCCCCTTTTAAAGAGTAGTGCAATTTTTAAAATTATTTTTATAGCTTGTGTCACCACTGCTACCATCAAGATTCCTCTTTCAATAAGATGCTGATTGGATGAATATGGCTTCCAGTAACTCAGTCTTTGTTTTGTAAAAACATTATTACAACATTGTATAACACTTTAGAAATGTTTCAAATTTAGGCTGGCGTGGTGACTTAGCAGACTAGGGGGCTAACATATGGAGTCTGCTACACACTAGAGACTGTGGTTTTATTGCTGGCAACACTAGTCAAGTCAGGATTAGCAACCATGGTATTTTCAGCAACATTTCAGATCACAAGGCCTCAGGTATGGCTACCTAACCCTCGCCAAAAGCAGGACAGATATTGATGGATGAAAATAGAAATTGATTTAATATAACAAAAGTGAAACTTTTCCTACAAGGTTTAAGTGATTTCCTTTGTTTTCCATTAAAATAATCAAGCGGTTCAAAATTCAAAACACACCCCGAACAGTAGCCTTTTCTGGGTGCAGAGCAACCCTTCGGGACAGTGACCCTGAGCAGGATACTGCTGATACATCTAGTTGTCCTCATCTGCAGCTGTGAATGTGCCAGACCTTGAAAAACAATTTGAGAAGCAAGCAAACAAGAAACCAAACAGATTCCTTTTTATATGAACTCACAGTGTGGGCAAGATCCCAAGCAAGATGTGTCTCATCTCAACCTTGTCTCGGCTGTTGAAAAGTAGAGCAAAGAGGAAGAACTTCCTTGGGAAAGACAAGCTGGCTGAGAGTGGGAATGATATGCTTTAGGTGTTGATTATAGTGCAATAACTAATGGTGAGATTTCATTACAAAGTAAAAAAAATGCATCTCCAGGGGAAAATGGGTCCCATTAAAGAGCTGCACCAAGTCTTCTTCTTTTTTTAATGGTAAAAATACAAAGTGACAGTATCAGACCAAAACAAAATAAGGAGAACGCATTCTCTTAAAAAAAAAAAAAAAAAGAAAGAAAGAAAAAAAAAGAAAAAAAAAAAGAAAAAAGAAAGAAAAAGTGGCAGTTAAAGCCAATAAAGTCCTTTATTTGAATGCCATTAGTGGGTTTGGCAGCCATCCGCGCCATCTACTTCAGAGGAGCACTGCACAGATTAAGAGAGGCTGGATGCTAATTTGCACATATGGAAATGCTTTTTCTCGCCGTTCCGATGGCTCTGTTGTGGACAGATGGAATTAGTGAGCACTCCAAAGCCGTGAAGGCAAACACACACAAAAAAAAAAAAAAAAAAAAAAAAAGGCAAAAAACTCTCTCTCCTTCTTCCTTCTTTCTCTCTTTCTTTCGTGAGAAACTTCAGACTTGAAATAAATAACATTAGCAGACCACTCTCTCTGGCATTAATAAGCTATTTTATCATATTTCAATTGCAAAACATTTTTTAACCGAGAGTTGCAGTCATCTTAGCTGGAATCAAATGTGCCAAAAAGGATTGGCAAATTAGGGACAATTTTCAGATAAATTTGGCCTTATATGCTGTATATGGATCCCTCTCCACTTTAGATTGTGCCTTGCAATGCTCCCATTACTGACAGCGTTTGGTATCTATGATTAGTATTCTGTCTTTCCAGCCCTTACACTTGTTGTACAAGTGAAACTTTTCACCTATTTTATGACCAGTGTGTTCTGACATCTTACTGGGATGTGGGCCGGAGGATGGCCTTAACAGAGGAGATGATGATAAAAAGCGGCTCCTGACCAGGATCAAAATTCAGTCCCTGCATTTCACCCATAAAAAAGCTATTTCACCTTCCTGTCTTTGCAGTATTGGATACTCTGTGGACAAAATGCAAGAGGCAGACACAAGAGAGCTTTCTGGATTCTCGCCCAGGAAGGAAGGCATAGGAATTTTTCCCGGGGCTTTCCCCTGGGTATCACAGTTCCCCACCGACTCCAAAATAAGTTTGTGCTTTCAACATGATTAAAAGAGTGGAAATAGGATCAATCCAAGGAGACAAGAATCACTTTTATCTTTCTAATTTACAAGGGGAATTTCATATGCACCTTATCTATTGGCAGTCAAACAAAGCAGATGCGTCTTTCTTTAAGGCAGTGGAAAGTCAATGACCTTTGTTGCCTAATGTCTGTCTAGCCATTTATTTTTTTAATTTCTTTGAAATCAGCTGGCAACAACAATTTAGCACCCGACCACCCCCCAAACTTTGGATGAAGTAAGTGCTGGAAACTGAATCAGGATTCAAATATGGTAAATAACACTTCTCTCTGCACACTGTGACTGGCTCACTGCCACTAGTGAGGCAGTCTATGCACAGTTCAGTCTTTCAGGGGCCAGTTCTGGTCTCCTTCAACCTACATAAATCCATTGAATAAAAATGCATTGAATAAGGCTATACATATCTTTCTGACTAAAGGCAAGAACTGGGCTTTTGTAACAGTACCTGACTGAGACCTCTCCATTACAATATGACAAACGGCTCAGGAGGGAATCCAGGTGTCTTAAAGCTGCTTCAGTCTGCTCTTTTTTAACTTCCTTCTCTTCACCCAAGTTCTGAGACTGCCTCTGTGATCTTAATGAATTTGCAGTGATGAAATGCACCATTTACTCAACTCTCACTGAAGAACCAACTATAAAAATGCATTTTACCGCCAAGTGTATTCCTTTTTTTAAGGGCAGTATTCTGAACATGTTTCTTTTATGGCATCAATCACTGCTATCAAGTGAATTGAAAACATGTGCATATTTTTTGTGATCTGTTCTACTTAGTTGTTAGCTTTACTCTGAAGAACTTCACAGATTCTGTAGAAGATGGTATCAAAGCATAGATGTAATAAATAATTACCAAAAATGGTGACTTCACTTCTTCCTTTCTTTATCTTTCTACCTTTTTACTTCTTTTCCTTTTTTCTCTTCTCCATCATCTCCTCTACCCTCTTCTCCCCCCATCCCCCAGATTCTTTCCCAAGTGTTCTGATGCCAGAGGCTGGAAGAATTTTGCTTCCAAAGAGCAGCATGTGGCTCTGGAGTGACAGATTCCTGACTGCTGCTCCAAGGCATTGTTCACAGTGAACAGTGAGGCTTTGACCTCTCTGATCACACAGCCGAGAGAGGAGGAGAGCATGCTACTGTTATAACTCTTACTTCTCTCTTTGTGTACAGTGTGTCTAATGGGGACACACATTTATACTGCTCTCTTCCTTTAGAAACAAGGCCCAGTATTGAACTCAATCCAGGCTAAAGTCTCACTGAAGTCTATTGAAGCCAGCATCCTTCAGGAAGCTTACTCCTGTAGTTTTCAATGCATAAAGAAAGTTTATCTTCCAATTTTAATCAGAGACATTTAATTTTCCTTCCCTCCACCTTGCCATATTTGCATTTCCCCTTTATTTGCTACGGTAGAACCCTGGTGATATTCTATTTCCAACTACCTTTTGGTGTTTTGGGAAGAGCGTTGTTGTGCTATCATGTCACATCTATGAGGAGGAGAAGCAGCTTGCAAATATACTTTCTAAATAACCCTTTATATTCTGACTGTTTTATCAGACAATTAAACTCAGATATCATTTCATTCTACATTAGAATTCAGTCCTGCAATCTAGAAAGTCAGGGGAAAACCTGCACTCATTGCAGTAAACCCAGGATTTCACTCAAGTTCCTTACCAGCTTGACAGTAACCCCTCCCTGTTTCTTCACCAAATGCAGTGGTATTTCCCATATGATTTCAATGGTTATGAAATTTAATCCCAAAAGAAGAGATTTTAAATTGCTACTATTATTCATAGATAGCAAACCCTTAAAATAGCTAAGCTTTGAGAAATTGCATAAAAAATAAAAAATGCATATAGACAGAATTGAGGCTTGTGCTATAAGATTCAATAATGTATTTGTAAAAATTAATGCTTTGGGGAAATACTGGTGAAGATTCTTAAAACTGGAAAGATTCCTTTTTGAAGTGACTTTCCAGGAAATTTAATAGAAGTATTTAAATTATAAGAAAAGAGTATGTTTTCTGAAAGTTGAGCACAGGGCATCTTCAGGGAAAATATCCAAGACACTATTGGGGGAGTGAGAGGAATTGTAAATTAAAACAAGAAAGAATCCAACTCTGAAATGTTTATATTTAGTTTGAATATTTTTTCTGTTATAGTTTTGTTTCTATTTGGTTTTATTAATTTATTTATTTGTTCATGCAACTTAAAATTACCCCCAAAGTGCAATTTGCATAACAGAAGTGGTGAAAGGATTCACCAGGAAATTAATTATTTGCTTATTATTTTACCATAAATGTAGGCATAATTTTAATTATAAATAAGTTTATAGAAATCTTCTACTAAACTCTTGGTATCCAATAATAACAACAATAATAATAACAACAACAACAACAACGACAACTAAAACAAAGTTGTCCAGGGGGGTTGTGGAGACTCCCTCTCTGCAGATATTCAAAACTCTCATAGATGCATTCCTGTGTGGTCCTGCTCTGGCAGGGATGTTGGACTACATGATTTTTTGAGGTCCCTTCCAGTCCCTGACATTACGTGATTCTGTGATTTTTTTTTACCAGCTCTGCTTGTTTTAACTGTGTTCTTTCTACTTATTTCTGCCTAAAAAAACCCAACCGTTAATGTTGCTCGGGATGCTCATGTAGCTGGACTTCCCAGAAGACGACTAATAAAAATAGCAGACTATGCAGCAAACTATCCAAGGCCTGTGGTGAGAGGCTGCATTTCAGACAGCTAACCCTTTTCTCAGCTGCCACCTAAAATCTAAATCCTACTAGCATGGTAAGTAGCTCTGTTAGTCATGAGCGCAGCCTGCACGAGAAGAGAGAACAATGAGCTGTGATAAGTTGTCATAGCTCCTCTGCAAAAAAGACAGCATGTCTGGGACCCCTACTTAAACCACACAGATCCAGGCTTTCTTTGTCTTCCAGCCACTAGGACACTGGCATCAAACATCAGGATACTTACTCCTGTAGGAATTCTGGACAGCCTGAAGGAAACTTGACCCCTTATTGTCAAAAGTAATTGGGCCTTTATAAAGTAGCAAATATACCACATGGATCTACCCGAAATCTACCCAAGTTCTTTCAAACACACAGTCATCCCAAAGAAAGATGATCCATGCTGGTTTTAGCTATCCAAACCAGTTTCAGTTTTCTCTTTATTGAGGGCATACATAGAGGCAATATTCTGAATCATAAAAACCTTTCAGTTAAAGCTAGCAATTTCTCTGAGATACAGAAAGGTTATTGGAATTTAAACATCCTCCAAGGCTCAAAGAGTGAGGCTTTACACTTGAATGGGAAGTGAGGTGATGCATGTTTTCATTATCCTTTGGGCTTCTGATAGATTTCACCATGAGATAATTGTTGCCCTTGCTGAGAGGTGGTTGGAATTCTTCCTGGAGGAACAGAATCAGGTCAGCTGTGAGTGTGGCATATTCACCACCCTATCCTCTGCTGACTCACCACTAGTTTGGACCAACTTACCTGAATATATTTGATAGCAGGATCCAGCCTGCAGAGTCACACATGCTCCAGTCTGCACTTTGGGCACACAGGAAGCAGGTCTCTTGGGCCTGCTGTCTGCATAAAAGGCAAGTCTGATATTTAGGATATCCTTAAGAAACAGGAAAACTGAACCCTTCATAGCACTCAGTGTATTGCATGGAAGTGTTTAGATGTGACAGTTAAAAACCATTCTAGACCGAAAGAGTTCAACAAATACTATTCCACCTAAGTGATGCCTTAAAAGAGCTTGCATAAAGTATCTCTGGTAACTATAAATACTCTTCCTATCTGTGTGTTCCTTCCAAATAACTTCATTTAAGTTTCTTTGTTTCTGGACTCTTTGGGTGGTTCCTCAATTCGAGGCAGCTGGTTTTGCAGCCAGAAACATGGCCCCAGTGCAGGGTGCAGAAAATATGGGGTGTGCTGGCATGAGCTGTTTCTCCTACTCTTATCCCATGACTGGTCTCAGCCAGCCTTTATTTATGTATACGAGCTTATCTTCTGTTAACAATTTAAACCCAGACCCCAGAACAGAGCAGTGTCACTTTTAAAGATGAATGTATTGTGAACATTTGGCATTCTGTCTGTCCACAGAAAGCAAACAATTAAAACGTTTTAAAGAAATCTAATTAGAAAGCTACATAAAAGTAATAGAGGAAGCATAAGTTGAAGGACCATCTATTACAGAAATAGTGAAGGATTCTTGGAACTGGACTGACCATAAGCTCCTGTAAGCTACAATTTCAATACACAGTTCTAAGTAAATTCCCTTTTCAGCTTCACTTGTCCCACATGAAAGAAAAGCTAACTTTAACACAACAGACAAGAAGTCCTCAAAATGAAGCAAGAGGAATTTTTCCTTTAAGTGGAACATCATGGGGCCAATCAGAGTATTTAGTAGTATTTTCCCTCCAGCTGTTTTTATTTATCTTTAAACTTCCAATAAAAGTTATGTTTTATTTCAAGAAGCAATCCATATTAAACTTTTTAGCTGATGGTAGTGGTTAGTGCTTGCACCACCAACAGTGATGATTAATTCTTTGCTATGCAGTACCTATCACGATGAATTTGAGTAGGGGCATTTGGGCCCTGCCACCAATTTTTAAATTAGAGGAAACAATAATCTCATTCCATTGTTTTATGATAATGCTGGGAACTTGAGATGGGGTCAGTTTCTTACTGGAAGGCAAACTCAGAGCAATTTCTGCTCTGGTACATCATTACTATTATTCCACAGTAATTGCCTCCTTGAGCTAGGTACTGTACAGACATCGTGTGAAGAACAGCTCTTGTCCTAAGAACATAACACCCTGAGACCTTGTGGACATATGCTTTTAACTCCAGGGACTTCCAATCAAACCTTTGAATTGAATGGGATGTTTTATACATGCCAGGCTATGTTGAAATCTGGATGGGATTTGGGCCTATAAGCGTGGACCAAGTGTGAAGAATTTAACTACTGTTAGTACACTGTGCATATACCACTGTGCATATCTTTTCACTCAGAGATGACAAAACCAGCAAGGCTACACAGAAAATTCTCAGCTAAGACATGACTTCATTCATGCCTGTAGCCACAAAAACAACTCCTTTTTTTGACTCCAGGTCTTTGTCTCTTGCCTTCAGCATGCTGCCTGTTATAGCATCCTGCCTACTCCCAAAGGTCTATCTCATGGTTTCATGGAAACTCCTCTTCCCAGTACTTAACTAATACAGATGGTCTTAGGCATTAATTCTGCTTTTGTCCAGCTGCTGACAAGGAGGAGGAAGCTATTGAGACAAGCTCGATTAGAACCAGTGGCCTCTGGAGCTCACAATACTGCCAGTTTCCATTGAGACAAAGCAGAATATTTACCCTGGTCAACACTCTCATTGCTAATTTTGTTGTGGATCTTTTTGGCCATGCTCTAAGCCTATTGTTTGATGGAGAAAAGCTGATTTATGTCAGCAGTATTGAATCTTTTCTGTGCAGAGTTGCATACTGAGACCTCATTTTGATAGTTGACAGAATATGTTTAATTACTGATCATCATCCATGTCCTTGGAAGAGGAAGGGCCTCAAGAAAACTTGTTTTCAGGAAGGATACTGAGCTGGAAATTTTGACTTCACCATGGTTAGGATTTGGCCTATTGTAGAAATGTTTGTTCATCTTTTCTGTACTTTCTACTCATCCTGCCTTGGAGAAAGAGGACAATCCTTCTGACTGACCTTCTTCCACCTGGTCTTCCATTACTTTCTCCTGTGCCAGCTCCCATTTCATATTTATTACCCACTTGTATTTTATTCGTTATCTCTGTGGTTTACAATGGTGTGCTAAAGAGCTCTAACATGTGACATGTTTGCTTATCTTTTTTTCCAGATGAACCAGTTGAGTGCATTGTTTTATACTTGTGTGTCTGTGTGTGTGTTCTACAAGAGTTAAGGTTAATGGCAGGCTTCTTGTGTTTAGATACGAAGACAAACTTTGGGCCAGTTTGCACTAGTTTTGTGTGATGTTCCTTGTTCTATACAGATGACAACTGCACATTATTCTCTTGGAGAAATCCAAGCAACCAGGGGCATGAAGTTGCAAAGGTGGTCTGAAGACTGGCATTTTGTTCTAATAATATGATCAGAGGCTTTGTGGATAGAGACTTTCAGACAAATACAGAGTTCTGTGGGAAGCCAGTGGAGGGACCATAGGGGTTAGAAGACATGTTGAAAAAGTTTGCAGGAGTTTCTGTTTCTAAGCAAAAGATGCAGTAAGAGCCAAAGTTTTCAAACTGCTGAAAGTTTGCTAATGCCACTCAAAAATAATAGTGCTTTCGCTAAACAAAAGAAAATTTAGAAAAAAGTAAAAAAAAAAAAAAAAAATCTGTGCTAAAGAGGTGTTTATTTCCAAAGGGCTAACATTCACAAATACACTGAATTCTTAACTCTTTTCAACTCACTAGGAGTATTGTCACAGAATTCAACAGGGCTACAATTACGCACTGGACCATTTGACCAACTGGAAATTGGTCCACAGCACCAGGAATATGTGAGTTACACTTCTGGGTTTGTCAGTCACACACTATGCAGGTTTCACAGATAATTAAGTCCACAACTTCTGAAGAAAACTGCATTTTTTTCTTGCCATTCTTTTAACGGTCTTACATATCCATCCTTCTGTAATTACCAGAGACTTTGGTCTTTGTCTGTGGTCAAAAGATGGTTTAACAGAACAAGCTCACACAAGGTAGTCAAAATAAATGCCATTAGTATGGACTACCTTCAACTTTGAGATCTGATATTCCCACAGACAGCCCACCATGCCTAGCTTTTGCATGTCTAAGATCATTCACTGTTTCAGATACTTAGAGATAACACTGCACGCAAAAAAAGAATTATCACATTTTTTCAGGAAGTACTTCACTGATTCACTGCCAAATATAGTGTTGCTTTTATTTGTCTGTTTTGGCAGTTGTATCCCTTCAAAAAAATTGCTTCTGTATTTTAAAACGCTTAAGGGTATTCTTTTAATTAAATCATTTAGTGAACATGATATACCATTCTTTACTTGCTTAAAAGCCATGTGTTGAGATACAGGAATTTCTACACTGAGGCTTTAATAGCAAGGAGAACATATGATTTAACTTAAGTTATTTTCCCCTAAAGTTTGGCTGTGCCTCAGTTTCCTGTCTCAAGTCTAAAACATCAGGCCAATTCTCCATTCACTTAAAGGAAGGAAAATAGAGTCATGCTCACCTCACACTTTCTCAAAACCCAAGGAAACTTTAGAGTTTTACATCCTAAGTTGTATCAGGTATTGATCGGTAAATCCAAACTAGGGTATTTTTGATAAAGTAACTTCAAAAGGAATTTCATGCCATAACCTTCTTCCTTCATGCTCCATATCTCCAATACAGTGTCTTCCAATTAAGCCTGACAATGCTTTAACCAAACTTAGAGTTTGTCTAAATTACAGGAACACCAAATAAGAACTTATAAGGGGACTTGTTTGTGATTTTAACCACGGACCATAATTATGGTCCCTTGTTATTGTATCACTCCAAGATATTACTTTCCTCATTATTTCCATGGGAACATATTCATTCACAGTACTACCATAAGTTATTCAATTGATGTAAAAGGTAGTGGTGATTGACAGAACTGTACAGCAAGGTTTCATGACAAAAAAGAAAATATTAAAAAAAAAATCTAATCCTGGTATGCACGCAGGCATGGGATAAGAGAATAGTTAGATTTTTAATTAAACTCTCCCTATGTACTTTTGTTTTCATGTAGAAGACTTACAGCCAAAATACTATTTACTTGTGTAACTCTTATTTAAAGAAATGAGTCTCTGGGAGTGTATCTTCCTCTGTTATTGCCTGAATAGTACTAACCTCAGTACTTCAGTGAATTTGTTAATTGTAGCTAAGATTCACATACACCTTATTCAACATCAGTTGCACAATCTTTGGCACCTGTAGCAATGCCTCCTTAAAGGAAATCCAACTATAAATCAATATATAGAGATGTTTTCCTTACTCTTTCTAGGAGAGTTTTTAGTCTTTGCCTTGAAGTTAGATTTAAAGTAAACACGCAGAGCAGGAGACAGAATACAAGCTTTGCCTTTCCAGTTTGTCTCACTGGAGAATTTTATTCTCCAAACTTTGATGTTTATGAACACTTTACAACAACTGTTTTGTGTTTAAACTGTTTTTTTTTCCCCTGCCATTTAAGTCAAAGACTATCTCCTTCAATAGTGCAGACACTTTAAAAAAAAAAAAAAAAAAAAAGTATTTTTTAAATAGAATGTGATAGTCTATTAGAATAGACTCTAATTATCTGTAGGACAAACCTGTAGCACTACTTACTCAGGATGAAGAGTCTGTAGGAATATACCCGGATTAAGGCACTTCTCAGCATAATTAATTTCTTGTTGAGTAAAGAGAAATCTAGCCTAGCTGGAAAAGAAAGAAAAACAAACCATGTGCAATTCTGTCATGGTAACTAGAGACAGACTCAAGCTGCCAGAGATTCAGAGAGCTGGTTGGAGGCATAGTTAATGTTTTAGCATATGCCAACCTCAATTAAGAAAGAAAAGAAAGAAAACGGCAAGTTTTTTTTCACTGAAAGGGAGGTATTTTCTGTATAATATCATTATTTCCCACAATGCTACCAGTCTCTAACAGCCAGTTGACCCAGGAAGGCAGACACTAGCATTTTAAAAACTGAATTCCTTGAAGATGTTTCTTAAAATAAAGATATGACTGCTTTTCGAACTGTAATAGATACTTTGGATTTTAATTGGATATGTGAATACTTCTCCCTGTTGGAATATCATGCCTCTATTACTAATTTAGAAGGATATCTTCAAGCACTTAGGTATGAACTTCGTACCTCACAAATAGGCCAATCAATCCTTCACATCTGATGCAAGGAATATGAAATTTCTCTGTGGACTTGATGGGGCTGTGATTTTGTTCAGTACCTGGTAACTGTAACACTTCAGTTACTCTTCAGGCAGTCTACTGAATAACCAATCTTGATGCAGTCAACAAGATGGCACTGCAAAATAAGTTCTCTGACAAGGGAGGAAAGAAAAATGGATTAAAATATGTGCTGACATAGAGGTTGCAATGACATCAATGGAGCTGGTTTTATTTACACCACCAGAGAATTCGGAATAATCCTGCCTGCTTTGTCACAAGCATGCTAAACAAGTTTGAAGATTGTTTAAAGACCCCATTTTAGCTTTGTTGATTACTCAATCTCTGCAGTCATTTATTGCTCCAATACTACAAAGTAAAAGAGATTATCCCTTAATTAGGTGATTTTTATCCTTGTAACATCTTTGACTACACTAGATCTTCATTAAGTTTGTGGGGTTGTTTCTCCCCCTGTAACTTTCTCGAATCAGCTTTCATGTTTCTCTACTCTTTTCCCTGGTGAGCTGTTGATCCAGGGACCAATGAATGTTAGTAATGCATCTATTTATGGCATAATCATGATGAATATTTTTAAAGGTACTTCAGAAAATTATTTGTAGTCTATACACTCTGAAATGCTTAATCACTGTAAATGTTTAGAATGAGTAACATGGGAAGTTCATGTTTTTGTGGAGAAAAATCTCTTTAAAGCCTATGTTCTCTGAAATTTGTCTACAAACATGGAACAGTATTGCCTCCAATTGTTACGGTTTTATGAAACTGTTATATACATTTTTGGAAGTTCTGACTGCAAGTGGTGTGGTTTACAAGACCTTTAAAATGTTTAAGAAGAAATTAAAGTAATGGTCCTATCTCTCTATTAACTGTGATATGATATAAAGCATTTGACGTACATTATGCATCTTCTTAACAGATTATAAAGATTAACCCTTTCACATCATTACCAATATTAACAATAAAAATATAAAACAGATGCAATAAAATGCAAATTGTCCATTCTGAAACGCCATATAATTGAGGATTGACTTTAAGTCTTTAATAAGGATTTTTATGAAATTTGGAATCAATAGCAGACATGGTTTGCACCACCATCAGAACAACAACAACAAAAGATTTTAAAGGTTAATTCATTAATATCCAAAATGATTTGCATAATGCTTCCTTCTGGCCCAAGCAAATGAGAAGACTGAAATTATCACAGAATTACAGGATTAACCAGGTTGGAAAAGACCTCCAGAATCATTGAGTCCAACCTATCACCTAACCTTTCTAATTAATTAAACCATGGCAGTAAGTACCTCATTCAACCTTCTATTAAACACCTTCAGGGATGGTGACTCCACCACCTCCCCAGGCAGCCCATTCCAATGCCAATCCCTCTTTCAGTGAAGAACTTTTTCCTAATGTCCAGCTTAAACCTGCCCTGGCACAGTTTGAGACTGTGTCCTCTTGTTCTGTCACTGGGTGCCTGGGAGAAGAGACCAACCCCCACCTGCCTACAGCCTCCCTTCAGGTAGTTGTAGAGAGCAGTAAGGTCTTCCCCGAGCCTCCTCTTCTGCAGGCTGAACAACCCCAGCTCCCTCAGCTGCTCCACACAGGGCTTGTGCTCCAGCCTTCCCCCCAGCCTTGTTGCCCTTCTCTGGACATGTTCAAATACCTCAACATCTTTCTTAAATTGAGAGGCCTAGAACCGGACACAGTTCTCAAGGCATGGTCCTGCTGGTCACACTATTAATCACCACTGAAGTCTTTCAGAAGAAGGGCCTCAATCACGGCACCAATCCTGCCCTGAGATGTGGAAGGGCTACATGATCTTAGAAAGTCCTTCCCACACATCTTGTCAGAGATTAGATCATTCAATTCATAGTCATTGCTCCTATGCAAAAGTCATGTGAGTGAATATTGTTATATTAGATAAATTCATGGCAAATTTGCAAGAAAAGGTACACATCTATGATATAGATAATGGGATGTTGTTGGTTTGGTTGTTATCAGTATGTCCCATGGTTGGTGCAGATTTGTTATCCTGGGTGACAGGGCTTTTATTTTGAAAAGAATTTTTGGAGGGTGGCACTTTTGAAAAGCCTAACCAAAATGGTAAGCACAGCTAAAATGAGTAAGACACTCAGTGTCTTGCTTCCAAGTCGGTGAGAAGTGGGAAGTTTTCGACTTGGAATTCTTATGTCTGACAATATATTCTCCAAAATATTAGCAGTATGGGGAAGACATTTCAATAACAAATGAAATAATAGACAAGAAAAAGTGTTTACTCCTAAATTGCTTGAGAATTTCAATAGGAAAAAAAAAAATCCGCTGAGGTGCTGAAGAAAAGCTGTTTATGTGTGTAGGATAGACAGCCATGGAGAACAGCGATATTTTGGTGACAGGAAAACTTGTGCTTGGAGGCACAGAAATTCACCAGTTTCCCCAGGGCACCAAAACCTCTGGAGCCAACATTGGATTTGTGGCAAAATCTGCACATGGTTCTGCAGGAAGAATGCATACAACAGTGTACAGCCAGTTTATAACTGTTTGGCTTTGTACTGGAAACTCAGTTAACTAGATATCTTGCTGTTGATGGAGGCAAAGGAACAATATCCACAGATTCTAACACACTCCCTCTCAGAGGGATTTACACTTGAATTGATATCAGTTAAGTTTGTTCCTTACCTTGCTAAAGATTTACTAGTTTATGCTTTCCCTTCAAGTAGGAATGGATGTTGCTTTGAAATACGGTTGGTAGTTTCCTTTATTCTAAAATGTGTTTTAAATTAGTTTTTTTAATTTCTTTGTGAAAACACAGGAAGAAGACACCAGGAAAGAATTAGGGTAGGCTTACTCATGACTCTTCTCTGACTACTTCTAAAATCAGCCATGAGAATATTGAGCTAGATGAAGTCCAAAGTTAATATGGAAGAGTATCTAACCTTTCCAAAATGAGGATATTTCGAAATATGGGAAACTGACAGTTTTTTAAATTGTAAATTTTTTAAAAATTCATTTTCTGACTGCTGTTTATTTTGAGAAGTGTAGGAATTTTGTTTCAAAGTTGATTTTATGTTCCTGTAGTCTTTTTATATTATATCAATGAATGCCAAAAAATAGCCATTCATAATCTGCTGACAGATTATAATATGGCATTGGTTAAAATGCTCTATTGCTTTTCATTTGTTCCTTGTTATTGTAACAAAACACAAACTTGTAAAATTTGGGATCAAGCAGAATGTTTCAATCAGTACTAAGTAGCATCTGCCCTAAAGTCTAAAAATAAATTATTTTTTATTTATTTAAATGTTTTCTCTTTTTACAGGAAATCTAATAATATTCATGTACCCTTGGGGGGAAAAATGATCATTTGCCTTGAAATAATTTTTCTAACAAAATGTTCTGTGCTAACATTTTCCATATAGATCTAGTTAGCATGTATCTACAACTGATTTAACAAATGTTCTAAAAGAAGGCTGCCAAAAGTTTATAATCCAGAAACACTTGTTTCTGGACATCCCCAATCCCTTTGGTCACTTTTAGCTCAGAGATTTCAGGTCACTGACCAATGAAGCAACAATGCAGATTATTTAATCTGAGTTCAATCCATGGGAACCTTTCCCCTAATGATGGATGTAAAGTCTGTCCATGAGTAAAGAGTGTGACAAAGAGCCTTCATAAATTTATTTTATTGGAGGTAGATGATGGATCAGTGATTCCCATACTAATTCCTAATTCATAATAGAAAACAATCTGATTTTTGAGAGCTACAGAAAGATTTCTTGTCAAACTATAAACCTTTTATGAAGCTTATTTGGACTGTGGAAATTTTACTGTTGATTCAATGAAAGCAGGAATGTTTGAGCTCACAGAATCACAGAATGGTTGGAAAAGACTTCTAAGATCATTCACTCCAAGTCTTGACCCAGCACCGAAGAGTCAACATTAACCATGTCCCAAAGCACCAAGTCCACATGCTGATAACGGCTCCACCACTGCCCTGGGCAGATCATTCCAATGTTTGGTAACTCTTTCAGTGAAAAAGTATTTCCTAATATCCAGCCTAATTCTCCTCTGACACAGCTTGTAACCATTTATTCCAGTTCTGTTGCTTGTCATCAAACAGAAGAGGCTGGCACCTTCCTCGCTCCAACCTCCCTTCAGGTAGTTGCAGAGAGTAATTAGGCTTCCTATCAGTCACCTCTTCTCTAAACTAAGCAACCCCAACTCCTTCCAATGCTCCTCATAGGCCATGTGCTCCAGGTATTTCATGAGCCTTGTTGCCCTTCTATGGATGTGCTTCAGCACCTCAATATAATATATCCTTTCTGTAGTGAGAGGCCCAGAACTGAACATAATACTTGAGGTGTGACCTCACCAGTACTGAGTACAGGGGGAGGATCATCTCTGGTTTAAAAGGAGACTGGATGAAGCACTTAGTGCCATGGTTTAGTTAATTAGAAGGGTTAGGTGATATGTTGGACTCGATCATCCTAGAGGTCTTTTCCAATCTGATTAATTCTGTGATTCTGTGATTCTGTTCCTACTAGCCGCCATGTTTCTAATACAAATCAGGATGCCATTGGCTTCTTGGCCACCTGGACACACTGCTGACTCATAGTCAGTCAACTATCAACCAACACCCCCTGCTTCCTCTCCAAGCTGCAGCTTTCCAACCATACATTTCCAAGTCTGTACCCTGTCATGGGGTTGTTGTGACCCAGGTACAGGACCTGTGACTTGACCTTGTTGAGCTTTATACAATTAGCCTTGGCCCATCGGTCTCACCTGTCCATATCCTGCTGTAAAACTTCCCTACCCTCTAGCAGATTGACACAGCCATCCAGCCTGGTGTCATCTGCAAACTTACTCAGGGGGCACTTGATCCCCTCATACAGATCATTAGTAAAGATATTAAAGAGGACTGGCCCTAGTACTGAACCCTGGGGAACACCACTATTGACTGGGCACCAGCCAGATTTAACTTCGTTTACTACACTCTTTGGGCCTGACCAGACGGACAGTTTTTAATCCAGTGCAGAGTGTACTTTTCCAAGCCTTGTGCCATGAGTTTCTGAAGGAGGATGCTGTGGTAAACAGTGTTGAAGACTTTACTAAAGTCCAGGCA
>WBNM01034321.1:0-10140 GCA_013399055.1 Ramphastos sulfuratus
GGTGACCTCATTGCCGTCTACAAGTACCTTAAAGGAGGTTGTAGCCAAGTGAGGTTGGTCTCTTCTCCCAGGTAACCAGCAACAGAATGAGGGGACACAGCCTCAAGTTGTGTCAGGGGAGGTATAGGCTGGATATTAGGAGGAAGTTCTTCACAGAGAGAAAGATTTGCCATTGGAATGGGCTGCCCAGGGAGGTGGTGGGGTCGCTGTTGCTGGAGGGGTTCAAGAAAAGGCTGGATGAAGCACTTAGTGCTATGGTCTAGTTGATTGGATAGGGCTGGGTGATAGGTTGGAACTTGATGATCTTGGAGGTCTCTTTCAAACTGGTTGATTCTCTGACTCTATGGATGAAACATAAAGGCAAAGTCTGTACAGAAATCCCACCTACTTCATAGTAATCAGCAGCACAGTTTCTAGAACACTCATTTAGGATATTGTCACTGAATATCTTGTTGGGAGGGAACAGAGATTCTTTAGATCTGTAGTGGAGTATAATGAAATATAGCAAGAATTGCTTGTAGGGTTATAGGGAAGTGTAGTGAAAAAGCTATGTCAGCAGAGTGTTCTCTTTCAGATGAGTCTGAGTTAAATGTCTCGCCCAGAAAGCCACTTGGCTTTGTGATCAAACTGTAGGAAGGACAAAAGGTTCACCCCATGGCATGTTTAGTTCAGTGTCCAGTCTGTGCTATGTTCAGACTGGGGACAAAGTTTTAGGAAGGTCACTTGGCTCCTAGGTGGGGATTCTAATCATTAAGCTAGTGGTTGTTTCAGACTATATGAGGTCTCTGTGGACATGAAGTGTAACTTCCAATTTTCCCTGGGGGAAAAAAAATAATCTCTATATGTCATCTATATCTGTGTCATCTATATCTATACATCTATATCAATATCTATCTATCTTTCAGAAATATATATATATTTCTGAAAGATATGAGTTGCATCCTAATGTGAAACAGGTTAGTGTCTCTTGAGGTGGAAAACCACTTCCTGTGAGTAACATTTAGCAACAAAATTCCTCCTCTATTATTTTCCCTTCTATGCCCGCTGTGTTCAGGTAGATTGGGGCAGAATTAACTAGCAAGGTGATGCTTACACTGATCTCAGCACTTCTACTTCCCTGAGAAATCTGTAGCCAGAAAGAGAGGAGGAAGATACATTAATAGATGTCAAACCTAGTACTGAGGAGAATAAATCTGATTAGAAGAACAAGAACACATCTGTTGAGAAAGAAGGAGGGTGGGTGAGTGGGTAGAAAATAAAAGCAATTGTTCCTAACGGGAGGTTGTATCCAACTGTATTAAGTCTGGAAGACCTGTTAAGTATCTTCTACCCAGTCTCCACTGGAGCAAAACATGCAGTTGACACACACATACAACAATAAAATGAATCTGGCATGTTGGTACACTCATCTTTCTTTTCTTCCTCTTCTGTCTGTACTAATCTTGTTACATATTAGTTGTGTTGCATATGCATTGGGATAGTCCTGTGTTACAGTTCTAGTTGTTGCAAAGATCTATCCAGATCTTCGTCCATCCTGCTGAACCTCAGTGTTGGAATATATTCTTCTTAGACCAAGCAGTGTTCCTTTCAGCTCAAGTTTGGGGCCAGACTTATTTAATATCTTTATCAATGAACTGGATGAGGGGATCAAGTGTGTTCTCAGTAGGTTTGCAGATGACACCAAATTGGGTGTGAGAGCTGATCTCCTTGAATATGGTAAGGCTTTTCACAGGGCCATACAAGCTGAATTGATGGACTGGCTTCAATTGTATGAGAAGGCAGCTGGGTCATAACAATTTAAGGCAACATATCAGGCTTGGGGAAGAGTGGCTGGAAAGCAGAAAAGAACCTGGAGGTGCTGGTGGGTAGCCAGCTGAACATGAGACAGCATCCTAGCCTGTATCAGGAATAGTGTGGCCAGCAGGATTAAGTAAGTGATTATCCCCATGTACTCAGCACTTGTGAGGGCTTACCTTGAGTATAGTGTTCAGTTTTGGAACCCTCACTACAAGAAGGACATTGAAATGCTGGAGTGTGTTCAAAGAAGGACAATGAAGTGGGCGAGGGATCTGGAGAACATGTCTTATGAGGAGTGCCTGAAGGAGCTGGGATTGTTTAGTCTAGAGAAGAAAAGGCTGAGGGGAGACCTTCTTGCTCTCTACAACTACCTGAAAGAAGGTTGTAGTGAGGTGGGTGTTGGTGTCTTCTCCCTAGTAATTTATTCACTGAAATAATGGCCAAGCACTGGAACAAGCTGTTCAGGGAAGTGGTGGAGTAGCAATCACTGGACGTGCTAAAAAAATATGTAGATGTGCCACTTCAGGGCATGGATTAGTGGTTATGGCAGTGTTAGGTTGATGGTATTAGAGGTCTTTTGCAATCTTAATGATTCTACAATTCTATGACTCTAAACCTTTAAAAGACAAAATTGTTTTATAATTTCCTGTAGTGTGACAGGTTACATGGGAGATCAAGTACAAAAGATGTACTTAAAAAAACAGTTTTGTCTTCATTCACCACGTCAGATCTGCTATTAGGCTTACCTGGGCTTTGTGCATAAGACTTAGGTACCTTTGGACCAGACAACTTGGATGTTCTTGATTTTTTCCTAAACTCCTTTACTTGTGCTTCATGCCCTCAGTTAACTTTGGTCCTGTTCATATCCTGCTTGTAGCTCAGATACGTTTTCTTAATATTCCTTACTGCTGAACTCAGCTAGGACTGGCTTTCTTTGCACCCCTACATTGTTACCAGTGCCTATGTGCCAGATCCTAATACAGTTTTAGGAGCTGACATGATCTAAAGATTCATGTGGACTATGGGAAAGAGGAGGCACCATTTTCACCACTGACAGCCTCCAGCAGGCAGATTTAACAGCATCTAAATAACGGTGTGGGACCACAGCCAAAGTTCTCTTGGTGCCATGTAAGATACTGTGCTTACAATGGTTACCTTTATTGGCTGAGTGCCAGAGAAGATTGTCAGTGTGGCAGACATTTTGATGAAAGCAGGTTTAAACTATTAAGCTGATGTTTTATTGCTCAGATTTTGAAAGAGTTTGGAGAGTGCTTGGAATCCGGCCAAAGAAATACATTCATTAAATCAACCAATGGGCAATGTAATGTTTTAGTAATATGTTATGTTTCCCTGTATAGGACTTGCATCTCTCCTGAACACACTATCTCTTTTTAAAAGGGAATTCTTTCTTGGCTGTCAGTTGCATTGTGTGCTACATTATATCAGTAATAGAGTGCAAAGAAATTAGAATACAACTAGTCAAAGGAAGAGGCAAGACCTAAGGATCTATACTTCTATTTTGCATATATCTCTGATGACTAAATCTACTAGATATGGCTACAGACAACAGCATTTCAAGTAAGCTAATCTTCTCCAGCTTGGACAGCTGGAGGAAGGATCTTAAGCAACTCTCTCAGGTTGAGAAGTAATCAGATACACCCTTTAAATATGTGCCTTATTAAGCATCTAATGTGGCATGATCTCCACTTGTGTGGTGCTTCCTGTTAATATTGCCTGAAACCATGCTATTTTCTTGCCATTGAAAAAAGTCATCATCCCATGATGTAGAAGCCTGGATATAGATTTAGAGGTCTACGTACAAAGTTTCATAATCAAAATATTTGTTTGTGGTTTGGTGCTTGGAAATGAATGAAAATTGCTTGAAACAAATGCAGAATAGTCTGTTTGAATTTAATTGGCTTGGTTCAGTTTCAGGTGACAAGCTCTTTTATTAGTCTGTTTTCATTTGTGCGTCACGTGCCTGTAACACAAAAATTGGCTCAGGCTTTTTCAGAATCAGGGAAAGGATGAAAGGAAGGTTACATGGACTTAAATATCAGGTAGCATATGGCCTTGAACAGAAAAAAAAGAAAAAGGTGCATTGAAATGAAGTATCTTCCCTTGGGAAAAAAAAAATAAAAGAAGATACTGAGCTGGCTTGAAAACAAATCCTGTGCCTCAAACTCATGGTATCTTTCTTTTTCTTTTGCTGTAGGAAACTGCAAGGATAATCACTGTTTACCAAACAGCCTGTTAGCTGTCAGCAGCACCTGGAGAGGACAAAATCAAACCCATTTTTTTGCAGATTCTCAATAGTGGCCAGTTGTTGAATTGAAAAGACAGGAATCATCAGATGTTGCTTATCAAACAAAGATATAGTTTTCATGCTCAGCACCTCAAAGGAAACTTAGGTTTTCAGTTCTTAGGATTCAAAAAGACCTTTGTTCCTTTGAAGTAATAGCAGGCTATGTGAAATGAATTTTAATCAGTATCTGCCAATATCTATCAGCTCATAGCATTTCATATGACAGAGAGTAAGAATATGGAGAAAATGACCGACTTGAGAAAGTAAAATCTGGAAGCAAAGCACAGACTTTCCAGTATCCAGGTCAGATAAGTGAACTGCATTCTTTTGAGTACCAGCAGTGCCTTCCACCAAAGAATAAAAAGCACAGACAAATCCTTTTATGCCTCTCTTTATAACGATCTTGTTCTTTGAAGGATTTTTTTTAAATTGTCATTAAAACCCAAATAGAATGAATGTATTTAGAAAATAAATATAAATTTTAGAATAAAAAATTCAAATTATGGACTATAATGTAGCTGCAAATCTTGCATTTCCTAATAAAACTAGTTGATGTATAAATAGAAAACATAATGTAGGAATTAAACTTAGAAATACAGGAGACTATTGTACGAATCAATAACTGTCAATGTAGATACAGTTAAAATCAGGGAATAAGCTGTGGTTCTACTATTCTTGCTTTGCTCATATTGTCTTAGTGTTCATCCTCTGTAACATGAAGTTGTGATGAATCTGTTAGGAAGACATGATTATTTTTAAAAGCAGATAAGTAAGAATGATTTCAACAGTACTGTCATTAGCTCTTCTGCATGTGACACAAACCCGAGGCATGAATCTCAGTTACAGGTATCAAGATTGTAAGTAAGTGTGCATCTAAAAGTGTTTGGGGAAAGATAACCAATCAATAGTATTAAACTTCATAAAAAATGAGGCTGATGGACAAGATAAAACAGATAAAATGTGCCAGAGCTTTTATTATTTAATCTCTTAGTATTTCTTTTCTGAAGTAAGCCCAAGGTCTCCATTTATTTACCTTCAGGCTTCAGGATTGTCCAGGATTTGGCTAGGATGGGATAAAGATTTTGGTTTCCTTCACAAAAGCTGGGTTGTGACATAGCCAAGGTAGCCAGCTGAACCAGCCAATGAGTATTCAATACCATGCTGACTGCATGACCATTATGTAAGTGAAGGGCTGGGTGGAGTAAAGCGCAGGGCTTTGGGGCTTTCAACTCCATGACTGTGATGTGGACATGCTTCCAATCTTCTCTCCTCCTTCTGACAGAATGGCAGGGAAAAGTGACTCACAGGATCTGTTTGTGTTGCTCTATCAGACTCTTTATATCTCAACCCACTGGGCTTTTTTGTTGGGTTGGGTTGGGTTTTTTTTGTGGCCTTGTTTTTTGTTCGTTTGTTTGTTTTGTTTTGTTTTGTTTTCTTTTATTTGTCTCTCCTGATTCTCCTTTGCATCCCACCAGGGTGTGGAGAGGGGCACTTGAGAGAGCAGCTGTGTGGGGCTTCTCTGCTGGCTGAGTCTAAACCATGACAAGGATATAAGCCAATCTTCTTAAGATAATATGGGGATATCTTGATAAAATATCTTTTGCAGTAATTTCTCTGAAATATTACCACCTGGCCACTAGATTAGTTGTAAATTGAGTCTCAGCCAGTGAAGAAACTCCTGTACTCCTGTGTCATCCAATTTTTCCAAGGATCTCAGGGATATTCCTTTTTTAGCAGTCATTAGTAAGAACAGTCTTGCTTCCATGCTTCACAATGCTGAGCATCATAATGATGAAAATGGCGGGGAGGAAGGAAAGAGGAAACAAAATTAGATAGATGGGTGGAAAGGAAACACTTTAAATAATTTCTAATGGAAAGAAACACAAGAGGTGCCAATTCATGTGCCTGTACAGCAACACAGAGAAAAAGTGTGTAGCTCACAGGACAACCTAAGATTGCAGACAGTTATTTCTACATATGTAGGGCCATAAAAATTGTGGACCCTGATCCCTCCTTCCTTGTGTCAGCTCCCTTGTCACTCTCCCTATCAAAAGAAAAAAAAAAAACACTAGACCAGAGGCTATATCTCTCTATAGGTCTTGGTAATCACAGGATCACAGGATCACAGGATGTTAGGGATTGGAAGAGACCCCCAAGAGATCATTAAGTCAGAGCAGGACCATACAATCTAGCTCAGGTCACAGAGGAATGCATCCAGAAGGGCCTTGAAAGTCTCCAGAGAAGAAGACTCCACAGACTCTCTGGGGAGCCTGTGACCCTTACAGTAAAGAAGTTTCCCCTCATGTTCAGGTGGAACCTCCTGTGCTGCAGCTTACATCCATTGCTCCTTGTCCTATCACAGGGAGCAAGTCCCCCCACTTCTGGCATCCAGCTCTCAGATATCTATAAACANCCTGGAGGACTCCACTAGTTACAGCTCTCCAGCTGGACCTGGTACCATTGATCACCACTCTTTGAACTGTATCTTGTAAGTATCTCCTAATCCATCTCACTGTCTGCTCTTCCATCCCACATTTCCTGAGTTTGCTCACCAGGATGTCATGGGAGATGGTGTCAAAGGCCTTGCCAAAGTCAAAGTGGACTACTTCCATTGGTCTCCCTGAATCTACCCATTCAGTTATGTCTTCATAGAATGCTATCAGGTTAGTCAAGCATGAGTTCCCCTTGGTAATGTGTTACAGAGATATGTCTAGATCAGAGTTCTCATAATTGAAACTCAATGCACTGAGAGCTAAAATGAGTATGCAAAACACCAGCACTCATGTGCCTTGAGAAACTAACAGAAAAGCATTCATAGATGAAAAGAGGAATCACTAACACTAAATATCATTATACCTCTGGCTTGTGCTCCTGTCTCAGGGAAAGTGCTAGAGAACAGGTCATTGCCTTGTGACCGTCACACACCACTTCAGGATTTTCTATGTTTTCTAAGAATATGTTTGCTTAAGGTTGGAGTTCTTTAATTTTTTTTTTTTTAATTTGTTTGATTTTTTTTTTTAAAGAACACAGGGTTTCTGATCAGGTAATGTTAAATGCAAAAAATGAGTGTTTACCATTCAGTTCAGAACAAAACTAGGTGCTCTTAGAACATTGTAACCTAATGATATGCTTCAAAGACCCTGATGGTACAAGCATAAGGAAATATTATTCTTCAGATACAAAACAATACTCTAATTGGCATGAAAACTGCTGATTTAATACCTGTCCACAAACTTCCTCTCAAATACTGTCATAACCATCATAGTCCCCAGCAATTCCCATTGCAACTCCTGCTGAAAACAGCAAATCTAAGACGCAGATATGGCTAGAGTACTGTAATGGGCTTGAAGGAAATCTGAAAAATAACCTGTATTATTGTAGAGATTTTATAAGCTCAGAAGATGTCTCAAATCAGCCAAGAAAAAGGGCATTAAAAAAAAAAAAGCCAACAAAACCAAACAAAAAAAAAAATCCACAACACTAAGGAGCTGGAAAGATTTATTCCTAGGTGATAGGTGCACATTATACTGACTGTAAAAATCTCTTGAAATTTATCATGCTTGTGTTCAAATGAAGTATGTAACTTTAGTATCCTAAATTACTCTTCTCACAGCACCAATACTATCCTGCTTTCTGGGCCAGTAACAAGACAGAAAAAAAACTGAAACAAAGCCTAACAAAATTCCATCTGTTTAGTTGCTTGCATACCTATTCTTGGTATTTATACAGTGACCATCTCCTTATGTCTTCAGTTTTCAGAACTGAAAACTAAAAGGATTTGAAACAGTGTCAGATGGTGATATCAGGAATATCAGTGAATTGCAGAGATTCCTGCTGTCTAAAGTGCTAAAATAGCACTTCTAGAATGTCTTTTTGCAATTGTGCTTTCTTCCTACTCTGCGATCATAAAAGTTTGCATTGCAAACCATGTGCAGGAGAATGGAGCTGAGAGATTGTGATGGGATCTCTGATTTCACAGTGACAGTTTCTGATTATGACTTCCTAGATTTATTATGATACCATAATAAAGTTTTAAAAATGCGTTAGATCCCAGAATGACCTGTTGATGCAATCAGGCTGGAAGGCTTTTTGACCTTTTTTCTGGAAATAAAGGGTCTTTGATCAAATTAAGGTATGTGTAGACTTGCTAAACTGAATGAAAGAATTCAAGGGTGAATAAAGGCAAAACTATTAAAAAGTAACCATAGAAGTATTGGTGTTGGAAAAGACCTGTAAGATCATTGAGTCCAACCATTACCTAAGTCTACCAAGTTTGGTGCTTAGAACCATGTCCCCAGGCTTCACATCTATGTGTCTTTTAAACACCTCCAGGGATCATGATTCAACCACTTCGCTAGGGAGTTGTGATGGTTTGGGAGTTACCCACCCACCACACTTTGTAAAATCACCCAGACTAGACTCAGCCAGATGGAAGTTAAGGAATGAAGCTATATTTATAGCTTAGCACAATATACAAGCAGATATATACACAATATACAGGAGCACTTACAGAAATATACAAGTTAAAGGTAATACAGAAACACAACACCCCTCACACAAATCAGAGCCCCAGGAGGGGTTCCCAACCACCCTTCCACCTTGTCCCCACCCCTCTACTTACCCCAGGGTTTGGCTCATGCGCAAGGAGAGTTTGGAGAATCGGCCAGGGGGGTTAGAAGGAAAGTGGTTAGTTAGGTTACTTGGCAGAGAGGAGAAGGTAAGAAGCCAGACAGCCTGAGAATGTCTGCAAGCCTGAGTGTCTTATCTATGTTTATGTTCTTATTCTAAAACATCTCAGCAAGCCTATGAGTGAAGTAGACATCACCATTGTTTCCTTTTCACAGCCTATAATCTAATTTTCTCTATTAAAATATTCCAATTAGCCTCAAAACAGAACAGGAGTCTATTCCAGAGTTTGATAAAACTAAACCTTCCAGAAAAGAAGTTACTTCTAATATTTTATCTCAGTCTCTCCTGGTGCAGCTTGAGTCCATTTCCTCTGATGCTGCCACCTGTTACTAGTGAGAAGAGACCAACACTCATCTCCGTAGAACCTCCTTTCAGATGATTGCAGAGAGCAATAAGGTCTTCTCTCAGCCTCTTTTTCTCAAGGCTAAACAACTCTACTTCCCTCAGNAGAATTTTTCCTGTTTTCACATTCCTATTTTCCAAGTTCTGATTGTTTAAACGGTTTAATTCTGTGTGCAACTACTTAACTCTTGACTGAGAATCCAAATTAATCTTAAAGGATTTTCCCAGGGTTTAAATATTAATAAATACTATTTTATATTCATACACAAAAATTAATATCCATAATTAATATGGATATTAATTTTGTAACAACTCCTCATAGGATCTTCACACCCTTGACCAGCTTCATTGGTCTTCTTTGGATGTGCTCTAGCACACCAATGTCATTCTAGTAGTGAGGATCCCAAACGCGAACACAGTATTCAAAGTGTGGCTTCACTGTGCTGAGTACAGGGGGACAATCACTTTCCTGTTCCTTTTTAATCACATTCTTCCTGATGCAGGCCAGGCTGCCGCTGGCCACTTTGCCCACATGACTGCAGACCCGGCTTATATTCAACTGTTTTAGATGCTGTACTTATTTTTTTCCCAAATTGCTTCAGTTTTCTTCTCCAAATGTTCTGTTAGTTTTCGTTTGGTTGGTTGGTTTGTGTTTGTTTTCTACTCTGTTCCTTGTCTGAAAGATGATGGTGAAACAAAATGTGATGCTTCTTATCACTTTTCCATTAGGAAGATTGGTGCACTTAGAGGCTGACTGATGCTTTCATGATAAACACAGATTCAGTTCAAATCTGCTCTGACTTTTGTGTTTCTGGAAGACAAGCTTTTCTAATGGTACAACCCTGCTGCACTGGTATTTCCACTTCTTCCTAGAAGCAAGGCTTTTTGTGTACTGTCCTTTGGTGGGGCATTTCACACTGAAAAGCTGAAACCAGAATAGAAAATTACTCTTTTCACCAGGGAAAGACAATTGTATCTGTCTTTCTGGGTTCTGCATTTTGGCCACA
>WBNM01034343.1:2057-12057 GCA_013399055.1 Ramphastos sulfuratus
AGGGAGGTGGTGGAGTCACCGTCCCTGGAGGTGTTCAAGGCATGTTTGGACGTGGCACTTGGTGCCATGGTCTAGTCTTGAGGTCTGTGGTAATGGGTTGGACTTGATGATCTTTGAGGTCTCTTCCAACCTTGCTTATACTGTGAGGGCTCCAGAACTGGACACAGTAGTCCAGATGAGGTCTTCCTAGAGCAGCATAAAGTGTCAGAATCACCTCTCTTGATCTCCTGGCCATACTTTACCCTTTGCCTTCTGGGCTGCAAGAGCACAATTTTTGTTACCAGTTTGTTAAAACCCAAGAAACCAGGAGTTTCATGCTTTTCACATATATGCTTTTACATCTAAAACATGTTTAGCTAAGCTTATTTTCTTGCGTATCTTGCCTATTTATAGTACTATTTATTTATTAATAAGCCAGTTTTTAAATACTGTACTTGTGCTTATTGAATAATCAAGATTCAGTTAACAAAAGACTTTCATAAATATTTGTAGATTATTTTGCAGAAAAGAGATGCAGTATTATCTGTGTAGTCTGACAGAATTGGGGTTGTTCAGTTTGGAGAAGAGAATGCTCCAAGGAGACCTTATTTTGACCTTCCAGTATGTGAAGTGGGCTACAAGAAAGCTGGTGAGGATCTTTTTAGGGTGTCAGATAGTCATAGGACTAGTTCTTCCCCATAGTGGTGGTGAGACACTGAAAAAGGTTGCCCAGGAAGGTGGTGGAAGCCTCATCCCTGGAGGTGTTCATAAACAGGCGCTGTGAGACATGGGTTAATGGCCATAGTGGTGTTGGATTGATGGTTGAAGTCAGTGATCTTAAGGGTCTTTTCCAACAGAAATGATTCTATGATTCTGCGATCAAGGTTGCAAAAAACAGAGCTAGACTAAAACAAAGAGAAGTACCTCACTTCCAACTTGAAACTTGGTACCTCTACTACAGCCTAGATTGAGAGAACAGCAGTTATTCTGTCAGCTTTTTCCATTGCTATCCATAGCATCCTGTGTATGAGCGTCAGAAGTGGCATCCTCTGGTTTTCACAGGAAAATAGAAGACTTAAAATGTGCCTGAGATAAGATAATGAGGAGTAACCTTTTGCTCGTCCTTAGCAATACTCAACCAGTTCTTGAATGTGTTGGCAAATTGTATGAAATGGTAAAAAAATATCCCAGTCTGCAAAGGTCTCAAGGAGACCTCAAGTCTCAGGCCTCTAGAAATAGAATAATAGAAACTATGTTTCTGTAGATATGGTTCAGGTCAGAAGGGACCTCCACGCTCATCCAGTTCCCACCCCCCACCATAAGCAGGAACACCTCCCTCTGGCACAGGTCACTCAAGGCCTCATCCAACCTGGCCCTAAACCCCTCCAGGCAGGGAGCAGCCACAACCTCCCTGGGCAACCTGTGCCTGTGTCTCACCACTCTCACTGGAAAGAACTTCTTCCTAACATCTAGTTTAACTCTCCCCTCTACCAGTTTAAACCCATTCCTCCTTATCCTGCCATTACAAGGCCTTGTAAATAGTCCCTCCCCAGCCTTCCTGTAGGCCCCCTTCAGATACTGGAAGGCTACTATATGGTCTCATTGAAGCTTTTTCTTCTCCAGGCTGCAGAGCCCCAACTCTCATAACCTGTCCTCATAGCAGAGCTGCTCCACCCCTCTGAGCATCTTTGTGGCCTCCTCTGGACTCACTCCAACAGTTGCATGTCCTTCTTGTGCTCAGGGCTCCAGAACTGCACACAGTACTCCAGGTGGGGTCTGAGGAGAGCAGAGCAAAAGGGCAGACTCCCCTCCCTTGCCCTGCTGGCCACTCTGCTCTTGCTGCAGCCCAGCACATGGTTGCTGTCTGGGCTGCACTCATACTGCTGGCTCATGTTGAGCTTTTCATCACCCCAGACTTCCATGTCCTTTTCCTCAGGGCTGCTCTCAGCCATTCGCCACCCAGCCTGGATTTGTGCTAGGAAATGGCCTGTCTTCTTTCTTTGCTATGAAATGGGACTGCAGCTGATGAGCGGTTGATTTGTGGTTCTGGTCTGGGACCTCCCTTAAGCAGATTCTTTCCCTGCAGGCAGAATTTATTCCTAGTGAGGCAGTTTGATGTAATCTTCCTGGTTGGGTCCCACTTGATTTATTTGGATTCCAACTATGAGAAATGTGGGTCCTGAGAAATAGAGTAGACAGGACACAGAGGTGTTGGAGCAAGTCCAAAGGAGGCCAGAAAGGTGATCCAAGGACTGGAGTACCTCTGCTTGGAGGATAGGCTGAAGGAGCTGGGAGTGTTCAGCCTAGAGAAAAGAAGACTCTGGGGAGACCTTAGATCTGCCTTCCAATACCTGAAGGCATCCTGCGGGAAGGCTGCAGAGGGACTTTGTGCAAGGGACAAAGTCTAGAGACAGGACAAGGGGGAATGGTTTTAAGCTGAGGGAGAGCAAGTTTACACTGGATCTTAGGAAGAAGTTCTTCAGTAGGAGGGTGGTGAGACTCTGCAGTAGGCTGCCCAGGGAGACTGTGGCTGCCTCCTCCCTGGGGGATGTTCAAGACCAGGTTGGATGAGGCCATGAGCAGCAGAGTGTAGTGGAGAGGCATCTCTGCTTGTGGTGGGGAGGTTGGAGTAGATGACCTTTAAGGTCCCTTCCAACCTAAGCTATTCTATGACTTACATTCTTTGTGAGGAGAAGCTCTTCATGAGTAAGGGAAGAGATTTCAGCTGTAGAGTCCTAATTGTTTGATTCTTTTGATTGTAATAACACAACCTCATGAAATTCAACAAGGCCAAGTGTAAGGTCCTGCACCTGGGTAGGCACAATGGCAAGCACAAATCCAGGCTGGGTGGTGAATGGCTGGAGAGCAGCCCTGAGGAAAAGGACCTGGAAGTCTGGATTGATGAAAAGNTTTTTATAAGTTTCCTGGATATTTACACTTCTGTTCTTGATTTTTAGAAAGAACACTGTGATCTAGTAAATTTTTATGGAAGGACGTGAAATTACTCAAAAGGTTCAGTAATGGGAGTTCTTATGCATGTGCTGATTTTTTCTGTTTTGAATGAACAGGTGACCTGTAGTTAACTACTGTGAGTGCTTTTCCTTCCGTGAGCAGATCCATCAGTTCTCTAGAATGAGACAGAGTTCTGTAACATTTGAGACAGATGAGGAATACTTGGCTATGGTATTTTCTTTCCAGAGCAGAGTGTGAGCTTTGCTTTTCAGAGGTGGTTTTCAATTTTAGTTTTGTTTCACTAGGCTTTTTCTGTTAATTACTTTTTACCCTAGATTGTCATGGTTCAGGTAATTACAGGTATCCAGAAATGAGTAACTTACTTTGAAAGTGCTTGGGTTTTCCCCTCAAACCAAAATAAATAAACAGACATAAAAATAAACATGAAGTTACTAATTTTTTATTACATTTGCCTTGTACACTGAGCAGAGGATTCGTGGTAGGAGCCTAGCTGTATGCTGCTTATTTCAAACAGTAATTTATTGGAAGGATGCAAGTACTCTGGACCAGAGGTTCTCAAGATTTTGGGATCAACTGGGATCATGCTGGTGGCAGAGAGGTCAGACCTGATGATCTCTGGAGGTCCCTTCCAACCCCTAACATTCTGTAATTGATTCTCTGGAGTAATGTTCAATGCATTTGAGTAGATACAGTTTTGTGGTTTTGCTTGTGTGGGCTGCTGGGTGAGTCCCGTTACAGAGTGACGTTTGGCTCTCATCAGCTGTCCAGTAATGCTCATTTGTTTGGTGGAAAACCTCAGCTATTAATCTTTCTGCTGTAGATGATGGTTCTGAGAATTTTTGTACAATCTCCATCTTAAAGTACATCAATGTAGGATGGATCTTCAGGCTCCAGACTGGTCAGCCTGCAAATTCCTCAGTTACACAATGATACTGCTCTCAGAGGGAGAAGGTAACTGCTGTAGAGACTCTCCAGATCTATGAGGCACATTACAGGTGTAATAATTTTTAAAAATACATATTTTGTTCCTTTGATTTAGAATTCAAAGTCTTGAATTATTTGGATAAAAGCCAGTCTTGCACCTGTTCCTCCTATTGCACCATTAGTACCCCAGTATCAGCTATCCTGTGACCAGAAATCTAAGATTGCAGGTGCTTGTATGCATATAAGCTAGTGATTGATTGTTAGGGGTTGGAAGTGACCTTGAAAGATCATCCAGTCCAACCTCCCTGCCAGAACAGGAGCACCTAGAGTAGGTCACACAGGAACATATCCATGTAGGTTTGGAATGTTTCCAGAGGAGAGTAACGCCCCCACACTTCCTTCTTTCCCTTAGCTTTTGTATCTGAGCTGATGTCATATGATGTAGAATTACCTGTTTGGTCAGTTTGGGTCAGCTGGCCCAGCCATATGTGCCCCCAGCACTGCAAAACACAGCATTATGAAAGATGCTGTGGGGAGAACTAACTCCATCTCAACAAAACCAAATACAGCATGTCTCCAAGAAAGAAGAACAGGATTTATTTCAGGTCTCTGCTTACACTGTCATCTTTAAGTAGAGGTGACCCACCACCACTAGTGATCCAACAGCATCTTCCTTCCAGTCCTCTAGAGCTGCAGAAACCTGGTCTACTGCTGCTTGCTGCCCATCTTGTATTTGCGTGCAGTATGCTTCGAAGAGTCATCTTATGAATCCACAAAGCAGAACCGTTTCAGCTTGGGCCTCTCCCCAGTTTTAAATCCTGTAATTCAGCTTCTTTGTTATGGCCAGAGATATTTTGTTTATAAAATTTCCTTCCTTTTCTTTTCTGCCATGTTCATGCCTCCTAAATGTTGTCAATAGCCAACTACTTTCTTTCCAGGGTTTCTTAATGCTTAGTAATGGTATAGACAGGATCCACCCTGGAGGTATTCTGTAAACACCCTCATTCAGTCTGGTGTGCCTCATCAGTAGCTGCCATCATCTGTTCTTCCTCACTCATTTTTCTCTTCTTTTGCTAGCATTGCAGGCCAGAATTGCTTTTTGTAGTTAGATCCTCTGTAATACTCTCACTAACTGCTCAACAGGACTTAAACCAGCAGAAGTTCTTGTCATTTCAGTTACTTAGTGGAAAAACAATAATCTCCTGATGCACAAGAATATCCAGTCTTCTGCTGTGCTGTTTATTGTTTTGTTTTTTTTAACCAGTTGACCCCTGCATGTGTATGGAAGAACCTCTTCCATACAGTCCATGTTAACATAAATATGAGGTAAAATATCTGAATCTTGATACATATGTTTTGTTTTCTTTTACTTCTTTAACAGGCTCTGTGAGTCATAATTGCTTTTAAAAACCCCAGTACTGAACACAAAGTCACAGAATGTCAGGGATGGAAGGGACCTCCAAAGCTCATCCAGTCCAACCCACCTGCCAGAGCAGGTCACACAGGAACATATTCAGGCAGATCTTGAATATCTCCAGAGAAAGAGACTCCACAATCCCCTTGGGCAGCCTGTTCTGGTGTTCTGTCACCCTCACAATGAAACAATTTTTCCTCATGTTCACATGGAATTTCCTATGCCTCAGCTTCCACCCATTGCCCCTTGTCCTGGCATTGGACATCACCCAGCAGAGCCTGGCTCCATTCTCTTGGCAACTCACACTTTACATCTTTATAAACATGAATGAGCTCACCATTCAGGCTCCTCCTCTCCAAGCAGCAGAGCCCCAGCTCCCTCAGTCTCTCCAACATAAGGAAGATGTTTCACTCCCTTAATTTTTGTGGCTCTGTGTTGGACCCTTTCAAGCAATTCCCTGAGTTCCTTCTTGACCTGCGGGGCCCAGAACTGGATGCAATATTCCACCTTCCCAGGGCAGAGTAGAGGGCGAGGAGAACCTCTCTGGACCTACTAACCACAACCCTTCTCATCCACCCCAGGATGCCATTGGCCTTCTTGGCTACAAGAGCACGTTGCTGCCTCATGGTCAACTTCCATCCATTAGGACCCCCTGGTCCTTTTCGCCTTCGCTGCTCTCCAGTAGGTCAGTCCCAAACCTATCCTTCATGGAGTTGTTCTTTCCCAGATTGATTGAGGAGGTGGGCAGTTTGGAGGGTTAAGAGGGAAACCACACCCACAGTCCTCTCTCCATTTTAGTTTATAAGCAGTGCTGCTGTCAGGAAAGATGGTGCCCAACCATCTCATGTTTTTAATGGAACTGGGTATAAGTTTTCAAAACCTGATTGTACACTAAAGCATAAAGGCTGCAATTTAGATGCACTTTTATTTCACCTTTTTTGTTTTGTGTGAAGTAGTTATTTTAGGTGCACAGATTATTTCGGCCTATTTGACACAGAGCAGCACTGCGTTTTAACTAGGTTCTGTGATGCACAAGATCAGGCTTCTGTATGTACCAGCATCGGTGTGAGGTGACGGTTTGGCACATCATCCAAGGGCTGCAGCACCTCTGCTATGAGGATGGGCTGAGGAAGCTGAGATTGTTCAGCCTGGAGAAGAGAAGCCTTTGGGGAGACCTTAGAGCTGCCTACCAGTACTTGATGAGATCCTACAGGAAGGCTGGAGAGAGAGTTTTCATAAGGGTGTCTAGCAACAGGAGAAGGAGGAATGGTTTGAAGCTGAGGGAGAGTGGGGTTAGACTGGATCTTAGAAAGAGTTCTTCAGTAGGAGGGTGAGACTCTGGAATAGGCTGCCCAGGCAGGCTGTGTGTGCTTCCTTCCTGAGCGGGTGTTCAAGACCAAGTTGGATGAGGCCTTTATCATCCAAATCATCCCTACTCATGGTGGGGAGGTTGGAGTAGATGTTTTCTAAGGTCCCGTCCAACCTAAGCCATTCTATGATCATGAGTACTTAGTAAAACGTTAATTCACACTTCCCAAGCTCTTTGCCTGCAGGAGTGTTTGCCTTCAGAACCTGGTGGTGAATAGGAGCTGCATGAACCTGGTGTGGTGCAACTGCTCTGGTTATACAAAAAATTCAGTGAGTTGTGTGATGCTGTAACTGAGTAGATGCAGGGAGACCAGTGAATTTGTGTACCTTGGCCTTAGCAAGGCTTTTGACACTGTCTCACATAACATCCTTGTAAGCAAGCTCAGAAAGTGTGGGATAGAAGAGCAGGCAGTGAGACGGATTAAAAACTATTTACACAGCAGAGTGAAAAGAGTGGGAATCAGTGGTGCCAAGTCCAGCTGGAGAGCTGTAACTAGTGGAGTCCCCCAGGGATCAGTGCTGGGTCCGGTCCTGTTCAACATCTTCATCAATGACATTGGTGAAGGAACAGACAAGACAGAGTCTGCTCAGCAAGTTTGCTGATGATACTAAACTGGGAGGCTTGGCTGACACACCTGAAGGCTGTGCAGCCATTCAGCGAGGCTTGGAGAGACTGAGAGGTGGGCAAAGAGTAACCTAGTGAGTTTCAACAAGGATAAATGCAGAGTCCTGCACCTGAGAAGGAATAATAAGCTGCACCAGTACAGGTTGGGAGGTGATCTGCTGGCAAGCAGCCCTGTGGAGAAAGACCTGGGAGTGCTGGTGAACAAGAAGTTCTGCATGGGACAGCAGTGTGCACTTGTGGCCAAGAAGGCCAATGGGATCCTGGGGTGCATTAAGAGGAGAGTGGCCAGTGGATAGAGCGAGGTTCTTCTCCTCCTCTACTCTGCCCTGGTGAAATCTCACCTGGAACATTGCATTCAGTTCTGGATTCCCCAGTTCAAGTGGGACAGGGATCTGCTGGAGAAAGTCCAAGGCAGGGCTACAAAGATGGTTAAGGGGGTAGAGAACTGCCCTATGAGGAGAGGCTGAGGGACCTTGGGCTTTTTGATCTGGTGAAGAGAAGGCTTAGAGGGGATCTAATCAATGTTTATAAATATCTGAGGGTTGGGTGTCAAGAGGGAGGGGACAAACTCTTCTCATTTGCGCCCTGTGATAGGACAAGAGATAACGGGCATAAACTACAGCGCAGGAAGTCCCACCTCAACATGAGGAAAGCTACGGTCTTACCCTTCAGCTTCTTGCCTTGAAATCATTGTAGCATGGATAGCACTTGGATGTGTAAACATCCACAGAGCTGAGCTGTGCCCTCTTTTTGAAAAGAGAAATTTCTGCACATAAGAGACATGACGGCGAAATGTGTGCAGCCTATACAATCTTCCAGCAGTAGATTGAGACCAGTGGCACTTCCCCGAAAAAAATAAATTACCCGAAATTTGCAGCACATTCATATTCAATTTCATCACAGCAGATGCTCATTAGTATGTTGTTATTAATTGGTATTCACTTTAGGTTTTGTTTAAAATGAAGATAATAATTAGGTTTTAATTACTGCATCTTTGTAAAGGAGGGGAGGGGGGAGGGGAGGAAATGCCTCTCAAAGCACTGAAGTATTTCCTGTACGCTTTGCTTTCTTACGCCTAAGCCCTGCAAGAGTCTCTGAGACTCTTCTGCCGAGGGACGACTTTTCCATTTCCTTTTTCTTTCCTCTTTTTAAACTGTTAAGACCTAGTTCTAAAGGATTTACTTGATAGACATACTGAATCATATCATAGTAGTAAGAGCCACTGTTCTTTCTAATCAAATTACCAAACAGGCTTTTCACAGAAGTAACTCTATCAAGCAGCTGATTAATGAAGTGGTGCCGCTGTTTTCTATTGTAATTAATTGAAGTAATACAAATAAATTCTGCAGCCTGTGGAAATTACCTGCTTTGCAAAGCAGTCTACTAGAGTTAGCAAACTAGAAGGGTGAGTTTTTCTTGAGTTTTTAATTTCTCGTTGCCTTCATCATCCATAAAAACCATAGGTGACAGAATGAAAAAGAGTAGATTAGGAAGAACACAAACTGGCAACACCACAGAGAGGATCCGAAGAAATCGAAGAGAGCGTGGCAGAAAAGAAAGCAAAAAGGGCCAAAGATTTAGTGTCATGAGTGTAGCAGGGCTATAGAGGAGTACAGGAATTTGAGAGATGCAGAGGAGTAAATAAAAGTCGTCTTCTTAACATAGAGTAAGACGAGTAATCTAAGAAGCATTAGCATTGACCATCACATCTTACTTTGGCTAATAAAAGAATTCACAATGGTTCAAAACAAACAAACCAATGTAGGGGACACCAAGCTGGGGGCAGATGTTGGTGGGTTGGAGGGCAGAAGGGCTCTGCAGCAGGACCTCGAGTGCCTGGACAGATGGGCAGAGTCCAACGGAATGGCTTTCAGCAAATCCAAGTGCCGGTTGCTGCACTTTGGCCACAACAACCCCACGCAGAGCTACAGGCTGGGGTCGGAGTGGCTGGAGAGCAGCCAAACAGAAAAGGATCTGGGGGTACTGATTGACACTCGCCTGAACATGAGCCAGCAGTGTGCCCAGGTGGCCAAGAAGGCCAATGGCATCCTGGCCTGCATCAGGAATAGTGTGGCCAGCAGGAGCAGGGAGGTCATTCTCCCCCTGTACTCTGCACTGGTTAGGCCACACCTTGAGTACTGTGTCCAGTTCTGGGCCCCTCAATTTAAGAAGGACATTGAGGTGCTTGAGCGTGTCCAGAGAAGGGCAACGAGGCTGGTGAGAGGCCTCGAGCACAAGCCCTATGAGGAGAGGCTGAGGGAGCTGGGATTGTTTAGCCTGGAGAAGAGGAGGCTCAGAGGAGACCTTATTGCTGTCTACAACTACCTGAAGGGTGGTTGTGGCCAGCAGGAGGTTGCTTTCTTCTCTCAGGCAACCAGCACCAGAACAAGAGGACACAGTCTCAAGCTGTGCCAGGGGAGGTTTAGGCTGGAGGTGAGGAGAAAGTTCTTCACTGAGAGAGTCATTCCCCACTGGAATGGGCTGCCCGGGGAGGTGGTGGAGTCACCGTCCCTGGAGGTGTTCAAGGCACGTTTGGACGTGGCACTTGGTGCCATGGTCTAGTCTTGAGGTCTGTGGTAATGGGTTGGACTTGATGATCTTTGAGGTCTCTTCCAACCTTGCTATACTGTGATACTGTGATTTTGGGACATGGTTTAATGGGTGTGATGGTGTTGGGTTGATGGTTGGATTCAGTGAACTTTTTTCCAACCAAAATG
>WBNM01034350.1:0-22784 GCA_013399055.1 Ramphastos sulfuratus
TGAAAACCATAATCCACAAATACTAAAATTATAGCCAACTTTTTACAGCTATTCTTTCCCTGATAGAATCATACAATGGTAAGGTTGGAAGGGACCTCAAGGATCATCTAGTTCCAACCCCCTGCCATAAGCAGGGACACCTCCCACTACAACAGATCACTCGAGGCCTCCTCCAACCTGGCCTTGAACACCTCCAGGAAGGTTGTGGAGCACAGATGATCTCCAGGAGGTTGTAGAGCACAAAAGACCTCCAAGGAGGTTGTGGAGCACAGAANAACGTGATCTTTGATCACGTTGGGTGATTCTGTGCTCCACAACCTCCCTTGGCAACCTGTGTCAGTGTCTCACCACCCTTACTTGTAAAGAACTGTAAAGGATTACTGAACTGCAACAAAAAAAAAAAAAAAAATCCTTCTTGCTGTCAATATTTTGGACAGAGAAATCTGTTAGTGTAATTATCTTTGATATTATGCTTACAGGAAAAGAGTTCAGTGTAGTTACACATTATGTGAAACTGTGGCACAGCCTAAGAAGTGAGACTTGCTGCAAAGGAATAGTGATGTCACCAAAAATTGTGATAGTTCAAGTAGCACACAGAGAAAACTTCCTGTATCAAGCAGCTTAAGTAAGGGATGGCAGATGCAGTGTTTTCATCTTTTCCTGCAGGTTCTGCATGCCCCTCTATAAAGAAACAGCAACATATAAATGAGCCTGGAGAAGAGAAGGTTTCCAGGAGACCTTAGAGTAGCCTTCCGGTATCTGAAGGGGGCTCCAGGAAGGCTGGGGAGGGACTATGACAAGGTCTTGTAATGACAGGCCAAGGAGCAATGGGTTTGAAGTGGCAGCGGGGAAATTGAAAGTGGATGTTAGGAGGAAGTTGTTTGCAGTGAGGGGGGTGAGACACTGGCACAGGTTGCCCAGGGAGGCTGTAGAGCACAGAATCACCCAACGTGATCTTTGATCTTTGATCACATTGGGTGATTCTGTGCTCCACAGCCTCCCTGGAGGTGCTCAAGGCCAGGCTGGAGGAGGCCTTGAGTGACCTGTACTAGTGGGAGTTGTCCCTGCCTATGGCAGGGGGTTGGAACTGGATGATCTTTGAGGTCCCTTCCACCCTTACCATTCTATGATTCAACCTATAACAGGTAGTAGAGACAAGAGTAGTCTGTACTGCTTTTAAGAAAAGGAAATCAACATTGGCCAAGTTTCTTTATTTCATACTTCACATCTTCACTCAATATTGTTACTGAATGTTTGAAAAAATTGTCCTGTACACCATGAATATACAAAAAGTTATCTGAAGCATTAGATCTGTAAAAATAGAAACAATCAGGTCAGTGTAACTGAAGACATGGCTGACAGTGAAGGGATTGCTTCTCTAGGCTGAAGATGGAGTCGGAAAGTGAGATTGAACTGAGAACCACAGATGAAGGAAACAGACCTACATAAATTAGGATGTGACTAATTTGTCAGAAGATAGGAGAGATAAAGGTAACAGACTTTATTTTCAGTCAGTAAGCATAAATGTCACTTTTCAGAGACACCTTGGTGATCTAATTACATACAACTAGAAAATTCATTGCCTTTAGGCACCCTCATATCAAGTGCAAATCTGCGCAGTTATAGAATAGATTTATAAAATATACTATATGCAAACATTTTTACAGAGCTTTAATTCAAGCCAAAAAGTAAATATACTTGATGAGACAACAGGGGAGAAAAAAAAAAATAAAAAAAAAAAAAAATCACTGCAAAAATGTGGGCAATGTGACTATGGCCCTTCTAAGCCAGAGGAAACCATTCAGTTTGTCTGCAATAAAAAGGAGATGGGATTTGCACCTTGGAAGTTGAAGAAAATATCCTCTGTGCTTCTGCACATTAACACAAAATTAGCTTTTGTGACATCTCACTTCTTATCTCAAAATCTCTTCTCAACCACGTCAACCCTTGAATACCAATAACCAGTCATGGAACTGAAAGTGAAAAGGATTTCCCAGCTAAATTCAAGCTATGTAATTCTAAAGGAGTGCAACGCTCTGGCAAAAAGCTTTAAATTAAATTATTTTACTTGTAAAGCTAGCAATTGGGGGGGGGGGGGTTAAAAAAAAACAAAACAATTGAAAGAAAGCAAGCTGCAAGAGTACAAACAACAAAACTGTTTTAGGTGACACCAAGTGAGTGACTCAATCCACTGATGCACAGAAACATCCTTTTGCTACATTATTTGCTTCCTTCCTTCATTCCTTTGCATGTACACACAGCTTTAAGTATTAGAATGCAGAACAATAAATAAAATGGCTCAGATTACTAGCAAGGGGCAAAACACAATCCAGAGTTGTGCTCTATCTAGTTTGTTTCAGCAGTTCTTTTTTCTTCTCTTGCAGTTTATAAGAAAAAAAAAAAATCATAGTCAGACTTCCAAAAAGAGTCATTCCTTTTTTTTTTTTCCCCATCAGCTTTGTCAGAATTGCAACTTTGTCTGCACAGGTTTATAACCTGAGACATTTCTGTGAAGGAAGCACAGTGCAAATTATATGACTAATAAAACTTGCCTACATAGAAAGAAGAAGTTTACTTGATTAATGTTAAGTGGTATCTTTAGGAAATACATTGTAAAACAAAGTTTAAATAATAGGACTGGGTTTGTGTGTTTTATTGTTGGTTTCTGTTTGTTTTTTCCTCAGCCTTTTTTTTTTTTTTCTTCCTAATCCCTCCTCTGAAAATCTTACTGAGTTACAAAAATCTTAATAAAGTTCCAGTCTTCAGTGGAGAACCATTATAAATGCTGCCAATCGATGCCAACTAGTGTTTGATTGGCTTCTTGTGCATGTCCAATTTCCTCTGTGATACTGTGCTGCTGCCAGAGCTTTTGAATCTTTTTAAATCGTTCTCTGCAGAGATGTAAGGGATTCCCACGCCTGAAAAGAAGAGAACAACTTAGCAGACATCATAAAACACTGCAGCTAGGCACAAATACTCAAGTGAGACAGCTGAAATATTAGATAACCCTTTAACAGTATTCTTCTTGGCAGAACAAATCAGCAGGTATTTGGAGTGGTAAAGTGGAGTGCTACTTTGTCTGGTCTCCTACCCTTACTGTTCCAGCCATTGGGAAGCTCAGACACAGAAGTCTAAACTTAGGTTTTCAGCAATCCTTCCATGCTCACTCAGTTCATATTCTAAGATTGTGACCAGTTTCAGAAGTAGCAAACATTAACAGATAGAGAAGCACTATCAAGTCCCCAAACTCTTCTCATAGCAACCAGAGACAGGAGGTGAGACAAAGAACAACCACATTTAATCAAATTATCTCTTTGCATTTTCACTTGATATTAATTTAACACAGATGATGAAGTCACAGCAACAGTGGACAAGGGAAGGGCAACTGATGGCAACTACCTGGACCTGAGTAAGGCATTTGACTCTGTCCCACATGGCATCCTGGGCACCAAACTGGAAAAACATGGACTGGATGGGTGGAGCACTGCTGGGTAAGGAACTGGCTGGATGGTGGCACACAGAGAGTGGTGATCAATGCACAATGTCCACCTGGAGACCAGTGCCAAGTGGTGTCCCTCAGGGGTCAGTGCTGGCACCAGTGCTGTTTAACATCTTTGTCAGTGCCATGGACAGAGGAATCAGTGCAGCCTCAGCAAGTGTGCAGATGGCACCAAGCTGTGTGGCACAGTCACTTGCTAGAGGGCAGGGATCCATCCAGAGGGACCTGGACAGGCTGCAGAGCTGTGCCCAGGCCAACCTCATGACATTCAACAAGGTCAAGTGGAAGGTCCTGCACCTGGGTAGGCACAATCCCAAGCACAACTCCAGGCTGGGTGGGGAATGGCTGAGAGCAGCCCTGAGGAACAGGCCCTGGGGGTCTGGGGTGATGAAAAGCTCAAGATGAGGCTGCAGTGTGAGTGCAGCCCAGACAGCAACTGTGTGCTGGGCTGCAGCAAGAGCAGTGTGGGCAGCAGGGCAAGGGAGGGGATTCTGCCCCTTTGCTCTGCTCTCCTCAGACCCCAGCTGCAGTCCTGTGTGCAGTTCTGGAGCCCCCAGCACAGGAAGGACATGGAAGTGTTGGAGCCAGTCCAGAGGAGGCCACCAAGATGCTGAGAGGGCTGCAGCAGCTCTGCTGTGAGGACAGGCTGAGAGAGTTGGGGCTCTGCAGCCTGGAGAAGAGAAGGCTTCCAGGAGACCTTGGAGTGGCCTTGCAGGATCTGAAGGGGGCTCCAGGAAGGCTGGGGAGGGACTATTGACAAGGTCTTGGAATGCCAGGACAAGGGGCAATGGGTTTGAAGTGGCAGAGGGGAGATTGAAAGTGGATGTTAGGAGGAAGTTGTTTGCAGTGAGGGTGGTGAGACACTGGCACAGGTTGCCCAGGGAGGTTGTGGCTGCTCCCTCCCTGGAGGTGTTCATGGCCAGGTTGGATGAGGCCTTGAGTGACCTGTGCTAGTGGGAGGTGTCCCTGCCTATGGCAGGGGGTTGGAACTGGATGATCTTTGAGGTCCCTTCCAACCTTACCATTCTATGATTCTATGATTTTACAAGTAAGTGCTCTATATGCAAATGACATTTTCAGTCTTAGTTTCTAAGGAACTTTACAGATGCTAAAATGATGCAAGTTTTCACACCTCAAGACAACTGTTTATAACCTGAGGAAGCTCTTTCATTAAATATTTAACCTAAAAACACATATTAAGATGTTTGTAGGTATCAAATCCACTAGCAGTTATCAAAATATATTACCTACAAATGTGACAGAAAGTCAGTTGTACAAAGCAGGTAGTTTCAGAATTGCTCTCTCTTTGCAGTAGGTATATTTGAAATATTTACCTGAGTCCCTGGTCTGTCTCTCCATAGTCATCAAGATAAGGAGGAGGATAAAAGCAGCCCTTTGTTTTTCCAGCTAAAAATAGCACCTGGCATTCTCGGACTCTAAAAGCAATGCAGAGGAGATTTTAAGCATTGATTTTTAGATAGTTTCCTCAGATTCTCACAGACACTACTTTTCCAATTCTCACCTCCTTCCATTCTGTATAACCTACATGTATAGGTTTTAAAAGGTATTTTTGGTGGGGTTCTTTGGTTGTTTTTTTTGGTTTGAGTGTTCTTACTCTGCTTTGGTTTTTGCATTTTTTGTTTAACTAAAGATCATACCCTTCCTGTTACAAATCCTCACTAGCAGTTAAAAAACAGTGTTACTTTCATGTCATAATATTTGCAGTCTGTGTAAAACACTAGACATAGCCACAGCAAGAAAAGAAATTAATCATTGCCAAAGTGATAGCAGACATTAGAGATAGCAGCATTGTGGCTGCTCCCTCCCTGGAGATGTTCAAGGCCAGGTTGGAGGAGGCCTTGAGTGACCTGTACTAGTGGGAGGTGTCCCTGCCTATGGCAGGGGGTTGGAACTAGATGATCCTTGAGGTCCCTTCCAACCTTCTCATTCTATGATTCCCTAACCTTTCCTTGTATGCTGGGAGACAACTGGGTTGCTATGTTTTCAACTGCCAAGTAATAATCAAGGTTTTACCTTCACTGTTTTGGAATACTCAAATGCAAATAAATGCACAGAGAGAATAAATTCACTTTTAAACGAAATTTAAATTTGTCTTAAAAGAAACAATCTCTGAACCTTATATTAAAGTATAAGGAAGATGAATAAACTCTGGTTTTTAGGCAGCCCTGTTATTAAGAATCCACTGCCTTTAAAAACCACTCCTGCATTCATTTATAGAACTACTCATCTCATGCCTACACACACTATCTAACCTAGCAACCTAAGCAGAGTTATTCATTTCCTTACCTGAGGAATATGCCTACTCCAGAACCACAAGTGTATGTATGTGCAGTACAGGCTCCAACATCTTCTCCTTCTAACTCAGTTTGACAGCAGTAACTCTGAGAACAGAGCATGGTCCCACACACAAGGCACAATGTTGGGGCTCTGCTTTTATCGCCACCTGATTTCGGACACCTTTTGTAATGAGGAAAAAAGAAAAACAATCCATCATGGATTTACCAAGGGGAAATGATGCTTGAGTAACCTGATAGCATTCTATGAGAACATAACTAAATGGGTAGATGCAGGGAGAGCAGTGGATGTAGTCTACCTTGACCTTAGCAAGGCCTCTGACACCATCTCCCATGGTATCTGAATTAGCAAGCTCAGGAAGTGTGGAATAGAAAAGCAGGCAGGGAGGTGGATTAGGAACTGGTTACAAGACAGAGTTCAAAGAGTGGTGATCAATGATGCCAGGTCCAGCTGGAGAGCTGTAACCGGTGGAGTCCCCCAGGGATCAGTGCTGGGCCCAGTGCTGTTGAGCATCTTCATCAGGAACATTGCTGAGGGCACAGACAGGCNCAAGGAGCAATGGATGGAAGCTGCAGCACAGGAGGTTCCAGCTCAACACAAGGGGGAACTTGTTCACTGTAAGGGTCCCAGAGCCCTGGCACAGGCTGCCCAGGGAGGCTGTGGAGTCTCCTTCTCTGGAGCCTTTCAAGGCCTGTCTGGATGTGTTCCTGTGTGCCCTGAGCTAGATTGTCTGGTCCTGCTCTGGCAGGGGAGTTGGACTGGATGATCTCTTTGGGTCCCTTCCAAGCCCTGACACCCTGTGCTCACATGTATCACCTCTGATGGTAGAAAGGCTGAAAGCACTTGTCAAGATTTAACAGAGTTCCAAAGCCTTACAATTTACGCTGCACTTAAACACGCGGCAGCTTCGCTGGAAGAGGCAACCATTAACTCATGCCATTAACTTTATGATTCTCTGAAACACTTTCTGAGGCTTTCTGATTAGAGGTTTCCTAGTTCATTAAAAAGGAGCAGAAGACTTCAGAGGTCCTTGCTATAAATGCATAAAACTTACGAGAAATTGGATGCTTGGTTAATGAGGCAGCTGTAGTCATCCGGCAGGTCTATTAACTTGTTGGATTCTCGTGCATAGCTGGAATGTAACAGTAAGATTAATCACTGGTATTCCACATTGTGCTTTCAAACTCATTCATGTTCTCCTGACTCATCTCAACAGCATCTATGAGCAATTATTTCTCTCTGCAATTCAGAGAGCAAAATGGTAGCATGTAAAAAAAAAAAAAGGAACCCACATCTCTCAACTCGCCTACCTCCAGGTTTCTTAGTCATATTTTCATGAATTGGAGAAAACAGGCAAAAAGTTGGAAGAACACATGCCATGTGGGTGTCTTTAGCAACATCTCATGAGGAGGTCACTACAGGTTTAACTGACTGTTCTGCTTCCTTAACAATTTCTTTGTGTTTACCTTTTGTCACTAGAGTCAGAATATTTTCCAATTCAAGTTCAGCAAACTGGCACACTGAGGAGAATTAAATATTCAGGCAATGAAAAAGACTTATTTAATATTTGTACCTTTAGAAAGAATAAATAGTGAAAAGCTTTTTGCTGTTGTTTTATTTGGGCTGGATAATATGGTCCTGCTCTGGCAGTGGGGATTGGACTCAAAGATCTCCAGAGGTCCCTTCCAACTCCTACCATCCTGTGAGCATTCCTATTTTGCATGAAATTCTGTCAATAGCCTGATGTTATTTGTTTTTGTCATCTAGTCTTAGTGGAGGTACAATATTGTAATGTATTTAGCACAAGAGCAAGGATATGTTTAATGACAGCACTTTGAAATTCATAATTATTTGGGTAATTTATAACCACTATTTTTACTCAGACTTCAGAAAGAAAAACACCTCAAATGCTTTTCTATGCACACTAACCTGTACTAGTGGGAGGTGTCCCTGTCTATGGCAGGAAGTTGGAACTAGATGATCCTTGAGGTCCCTTCCAACCTTCCCATTCTATGATTCTTTGATTCTAAGTATTAACTGTGTTCTAAATGAAGAGCAGTGTGGGCAGCAGGACAAGGGAAGGGATTCTTCTCCTTTACTCTGCTCTCATTAGAGCCCTTCTGGAGTCCTGTGTGTAGTTCTGGAGCCCCCAGCACAGCAAGGACATGGAAGTGTTGGAGTGGGTCCAGAGGAGGCCACAAAGACGCTGAGAGGGCTGCAGCAGCTCTGCTGTGAGGACAGGCTGAGAGAGTTGGGGCTNTTAAACCAAGGTTATATATGTCTTTTAGAACTGAGTATCTTTTGAATCAGAAGGTACAAATCTGCTAGAGGCCTCTGACTACTGCACATCAGTGTGAATGAAATTGTAGTGTTTAACCTTGCACTTAACAAAAATCCACCAATTTAACCTTGCACTTAAAAATTTACTAATAACCTTAGTAAAATTTACTAATTTAACCTAAATTAAGAATCTGTAACCTTGAACTAAAAAAAAAAATCTACTAATTTAACCTTGAACTTAAAATCTAGTAATTTACTACTTCACCTTTCTAACAGAATTCCAAAATCCTCTTTGCTTAACACCTAGTATCTTTGTCATTCAATAAAGCAGAACAATATTTGGAGAAAGCTGCAACACTGAAGTTTATCCTATTTGGACTCAGAATTATTCCATGTTTACCTGATAGCATGCCTCTTGCCTTCCAGGTATCTTTTCACTTCATTGTTACTGCACCAACTACAGAAAAAAAAAAACCAGACACAACAAACCCAAATGAAAACACAAAGGAAAGAAACAACACCACGATCAAGCTCTTAACTTCAACAGATGGTAATTCCCACAAACAAATAGCAAACCCCCCCCAATATATCTACTCAATAATCTCTACAACCAAAATGATTTCTTTCCAAAACACTTTGCCACAAATGCTTTGCAAAGTGTACAGTTCAATACCATGTCTATGCACTCCTGGCAAAATACTATCTCATGCCTGGTTCTTTATTGTGCTTCAACTGAGCAGGAAAATATGACTTACCTTTCTACTAATGTGTTCAGAACCTCACTATTTTCTTGAAAAAGACAAGTGAGGTTGTTTGGCAAGGAAAGGTAGCTACATAAGTGCTCAAACTGGTTTGTTCCATTTACTGCAAAAAGAGATATAATTTTCAAAGTTAAGTATTTTTCTAAACATATCTACAATAAATGCAATAAATACAATAAATGCTCTCAAATTATGTATTTTTCTAAATACATTATCTACAATCAATGCCCTCAACCCCCAATTAGTGCCCTCAACCCCCAATCAGTGCCCTCAACCCCATGTATTTTTCTAATTACATTCTCTACAATAAATGCAATACAGCTCTAAACAAAGTTATGTATTTTTCTAATTACATTCTCTACAGTAAATGCAATACAGCCCTAAATAAATGGGACAGCCAGCCTTCTTTATAAACAAAACAATAAACAGCCTTTTTTAAAAACAAAACAATAAATCCTGTGTTTAGCCAGACTCAAAACGTGGGATGAAGTATAGAAAATGGCAGTAAAGGCACCAGAGAGCTATGCTGAGAAAGTGCAAGTAATGAAAAGCAACTTTCTTCAAACTCTCCCCTCTAAATATGCTTCAAACCTAGTTATCCAAGAACCACAGTAGAGTTCAACAGCCTTTGCCACTTGGTATGCCACTTAAATGTTGTCCCTGAACCAGCTATTTGGTCCCCCCTGCACCTGGTGACACACTGAGATAGGTGGTCAGTGACAGGCAGTACACCACAGCCTCAGAAATGCACAATTGTGAATGCCTACAATGCCAACCTCTGCCAGACCACCAAAACCATGCTAGTTTATTGGTTTGACTCCCTGGGCCTCTGCTCTTCCAGCTTTCAGGACAAAGAGTACCATATCCCTTCCACAGCACAGCCTCTCCTGCTCCTGAATAAAAGCTGTGTTCACTTTCCTCTCATGCTCAAGTGATTGATGTTTCACTATAGCCAGCAAAACAGCAGAGAAAAGCAATACAAATCAGTTGTGGGGCAAGTGGGTGCTGGGGCAGGGAGCAGGAAGGCAAAGCAATGCCATGGCCATCACCAAGATGCCCTTGAGGGACCCACAGGGCAACCCAAGCACCTGAGACTTAAGATCATTAAAACAAAGAAAGAGAGAAGCAACACCTTTCTTCCTCCCCCTCCTACAAACACCTCTCTAAAGACTCTTGCACCTATTGTCTGAAAGTACATCTGCACTTTGGTACGTATATTCTAAAGCTGAGGTACAAAGAATTCAAGTGGTCACTACTACTCATCTAGCCTGTGAACCTGAGAAACCTTGTGGAAGAAAAACTGAAGTTCAGGAATAAAAGTTTCTTTCCTTTGGGCCCTAAAACTTCAATATTGCTGCTATTAAAAAAAACAAACCAAAAATAAAAAAACAACAAAAAAACAACCCACCAAACAGCAACTAAACACAATTCAAAGAGCTGAGTGTCAAGGAAACATTGTACAAGTGTCAAACCACAAAGATGTCCATGATAACCATTGTTAAACATAACCCATGACAAACATTGACACGAGAAAACCATTGTACTCAGCTCAGCACCAAGCATCAGACTGTTTGAACCCTGAAGCAGTGTGGACCTAACATCTTTGTCAGTGCCATGGACAGAGGAATCAGTGCAGCCTCAGCAAGTGTGCAGATGGCACCAAGCTGTGTGGCACAGTCGACTTGCTAGAGGGCAGGGATCCATCCAGAGGGACCTGGACAGGCTGCAGAGCTGTGCCCAGGCCAACCTCAGGACATTCAACAAGGCCAANGTTGTGGCTGCTCCCTCCCTGGAGACGTTGAAGGCCAGGTTGGAGGAGGCCTTGAGTGACCTGTGCTAGTGGGAGGTGTCCCTGCCTATGGCAGGGGGTTGGAACTAGATGATCTTTGAGGTCCCTTCCAACCTTACCATTCTATGATTCTATACTCATTATTAACATCTTCAGCTTTGCATTCTATCTCTATGTGCACCATACATGGAGGACAGTAAAGTATGTTACTAACATGGATTCCTTGGGGTGTACATAATTTGGTGTATATACAGAAAGATATTAGTTATTATCAGATGCCAATTCACATGAAATCAATGCAATCAAAAGCAAGTCTCAGTTGAAAATAGTAACCAACAAGAGATTTGAAATTATAAAAAAAACCCAAAAAAACACTTTTATATAACAGAAATGCATGATTCTGTTAACTACTTCAGAACAGCATTTACCTCTATATTAGAAATAGATTTTTTTTAAACTGAATTTGTTTTTCTTCCTTTTTCATCAGGGAGATATGATACTGCAACACTAATATTTCATTCAATCACCATCTTCAGAGAAGAGAGTTTAAATGCAATTTTATTTTGTCCCTAAATGTTTAATCTGAAAGGCTGATTTAATACAAAGCAGACAGTACCTTGCAATTCTGAGGGTGCTGGAACTCCATTTAAGTAATGGAAAAACAAAGCAGAACATCTCAGGAAAGGCATGATTCCAGCCTTTAGATTCCTCCACAGGTGCCAGCCTGAGGAACTTTCTTTCAAGGCACTTAGAAGAACATAATAAAAAAAGTTTGCTTTTATTTAATCATCTTGGTTTAAAGAGCTATATTTATTAAGTCTTCACTTACACTTCACATTAAATTGTTTGATTAAATTTATTTCAACTTCAGTTGAAATAAACATTATGGAAAGTGTTCATTTCAAAGTTAACTCCAAGAAAAACAACAGAGATTCATAGAAATGTAACCAGTTGATGCAGTAAATTAAAAGAAAACTTTGCATGGACATTTTAGAACTTAACAAGTTTCCTGTATTCAGACACTGCCAATTCCAGATTCTACACATCTGCAAACTGACTGAAAAAAAACTGTTCCAGAACATAACCTTCAAGAGCAGGAGGAATTTATAGGAATAGTTATTTGAAAACTCATTCCAGAACTAGTGGATAAAAACAAGATGCAAGAGTACGAGTTAAAAGTCTCAGCTTTGACAGCATTAGTATACAGAACTCAGTCAGCAGTTAGTGCTGAGGCTGAGGCTGTGGTAGTTCAGAACTAACCCTCTAGCCTAGTTCTTAATTATAAACAAGAACAGGAACCTTCTGGAGATACTTGTGTAAAAGGTAAACAAAGGAAGGGATTGGACACAGAAGAACAACACTACATAGGTCTGTGTCATTGGACTGGATTGTTGATTAGGATAGAGTTTGATGCACAGACTCTTCTTTCATCCTTTTCTCTTTGCTCTGGCTGGTGCTTTCGCATGGCTTTGCTGACCTTGACTGAGATTCTTGTTATGGCTAAGTAGCAGCAGGCTTTCTCTCTGCTTTCTCTCTTTTCCCTTATATGGGAGGGGAAAATCAGTACAGGGGGATCCTTGTATTGTTTCTGAATTGTGAATCTATTTAGTACATATCCACTGTATTTTACACTTGCAGATTTTAGCTTGCTTTTGTAAACAGAACTTTCATTTTGCTTCCAAATTCTGAGTTTGCTTCAGTAATTTATCCAGGGGGTAAATTCTGATTTCTTTGGGTCCAAATCTAACCCACAAGAGGAATGAAGTATTACACAATTTTAGCAAAAGACTTCACTTTTACCTTCCTGTACACTGGCAAAGAAATTTATACAGTGTAAGCACAGCTACTTCCTCTTCGGTGTTAGCGTTTTCCTGATCCATGCCATTCTCTTCTGAAGAAGAAAGAAACAACCACCAAGCTGGTTCATATCTACCTCATTACTTCATTTATACAGCAAGAATGTATTCAAGTATTGAGGAAAAACAAAAGCCAAAAAGCCAGGACTAAGTGAAACATTCCACTGTACTACAGTATGATGTACTGGAAAAAAGAGCTTTCTGCTGCACATGTGGTAAGTTTATGCTACTGTGAGCTCCAGAGAGGTGTTGGTTTGTTAGGTTTGGTCAGACTGCTTGAAGTTCTGGGCTTTTAGCATATCACACCTTACCCAGTTTCTCTTGCCAGATGATACATTGATTCCTTACTTTGTTAGCTGCAGCTTATTCATCATGCAATGCCTCTGCAATAAACACTTGCAGGCATTGCTCCATGAGCTGGAAAGGTTTTCTGCTACACTAGTGTGAAAGCTAGGATCATGACTAGCTGTACTCTAAAAACCCTCCAGTGTTAAGCAATAAAGACAAGACTGAACTTTCATGAGTACAGTTTATCAATACTTTCTATGGGCTGAAAGGCAGAGTACCAACAATCTTATTTTGCAGCTGTGAAGTACATACATTTACCAATAGCACCTCAGTGCTTTTCAAGAACACAACTGAGGAACCACTTCAGGAACAGTTGAAAGAAAGGGGTATTACCTGTTGATGAGGTAAGTAAAATTTGTATTATGTGTGCCATAGTGACAAGATGAAACAGGTGAAGATCTCCAGTGCCAAGACTGACCCCTGAAAAATTCTGACAATGTATAGCAGGGAAAGAGAGCACCAAGCTTACCTGTAAAAGAAAACAAGAAAGATGGTCTTTTCCCATTTCCCTGACTCATCCTGCAGCTATACCTTTGGAAAGCAGCATCTCTCAATATGGCTAACTTTTTTGGCTAATTACCCAACCATTATTTAAGTGAACAAAATGCTGAACTACCAGGAGGGTTTTAGGGTGTGCTTGTTTGTTTTACTTCTCTCTGGTTTGTTGGGAGGGTTTGGTTTCAGTTTCCTGTTTAGTTTTGGGTTTTGTTGGGGTATTTTGNATTGCATTAAGTAGTAAAGTACTAAAAAAACAGAACATTTTGAAAAGTTGCTAACCCAGAGTAAAGAGAAAGTTTCCAATTAAGTTTTTACATTCATGACTTCTGGAACAAAAGATTATTTCTGTATGTTATAGAATACTTACCAATAAGTGAAACATGTCAATATCAAGTATGCAAGGAAGATTTCTGTTTTTTTCATTAGGCACCAGTGCTGAGTATTTGAGAAAAAGAAATAAATTAATTGAATAGTTACATAGGAGAAGATTTCAGTGTACTTCAGTTACAAAATGAGAGCTATTTCCTTTGTTTATGTGCTTAGAATACATAAAACATAAATGCCCCTTTTTTAGCCAGAAAGGTGTGAACTCAAAGTTGTTCAATACCATTGGAAAAGGCTCTTGCCTGCTTGACTATGTTGTATTAAGATGAAACAAAAATAACCACAACAAACTAACTGCTGCCTTTCACTACCTTTCACTTTCTTTCACTGCTTAGGTTTCCAGGGGGAGATGAAATGAGGCAGTATCTCAAGCTCTGACCCATAAATAAGCTGAAACATTAGTGACTCAACAGAAACATTAGCATTTGTCCAGCAGACACTAATTAAGTGAATTGTGAGTTTCCTTTGAACTTTAAAAGGTCTGTAACATTTTCCTCCTGTTGCTCATTTGCTTTATGGACTCTAAAATGTATTTTATCTCTAATTAAGGAAGACATAAGGATTGGTCTTTCCACTTTTATAGTATCTGCAGTCACAGTAACCACAAAACATAAACCAAAGCACTCCAGCTAACAACAGAAAGTACTTGCAATTGAAGTGTGCAAATTTCATCTCAAAGCAAACGTAAGTGAAGTGTCTTAACAATGTTATGACATAATTAAAATGAAGTAAGTTATAAAATTCTTTACCATAACATGCAGTAAAATCTGATTTGCAATGAAATATTTTCAACTGTAGATATGAGAAGAGTTTTACATTGCAGCTATAAGCATTAAGTTGCCAGGTTTAAACACTACTACAGTAAAATAAAGTCTCATCACAATAACTTAAAAATATTTCAGCTGAAGACCTACTGCCCTGCTGTACAAAAAATTAACAGCTGAAGATTGATGACACTTTGAAGCTGTTTCTGTTACCACTCAGATGTGAAATGCTTTTACTTCTGCAAGCATAAAGCCACAGAACTCAATCCAAAAGTGTGAAAAATGCTTCCATCAAAACCAGGACCAACATCAAGGACCTTGCAAAACCAAACCTTTATTCACTAAGTTATCTTTATATATAGTCCATAGATCAAAGGCTAATAATCTTTATTCCTAGCCTTGAAAAATAAAACAGCAAACACTTTTCCTTTTGTCAGTTGAAAGGAAGAGCAGCTTGGAAGAAACATTGAAAGTTTTCAAGAAAATCCAAACCATGCAGAGTATCACAAAGTTCCAACCTAATTGCTAGCAAAGTTGTTTCTTTTGCTGCAGACAAAAAATGGCTCCATCATTACTACTACAGACTGATATCAATTAAGTTCTTCCCCATAAAGCCACCAACTGCTTTCTGAAATGGATGGCATGAATGCTACTAGTAATTTCAGTATATGAATACACTTTTAAGTTTCTCTCCTCCACAAACTATAANCATTATTTGGTTTGGGTTTCTTTTTAATGTTGCTGTTTCATTTGCTTTTTCTTCATTTGGGATCTTGAGGGGTGGGATTTTTTGGGTTGTTTGGCTTGAGTCTTGTTTGGTTTTGGTTTTGGTTTTTATTTAATATCCAGAGTATACATGCTACCTCATTTTACCCCTCTTATTTGTAGATAAGAATACTTGAAATAAAGAAAAAAATCTGACAACTTTAGCCTTCCAATATCTGAAGGGAGGCTGGGGAGGGACTATTGACAAGGTCTTGCAATGCCAGGACAAGGGGCAATGGGTTTGCACTTGCAGAGGGGAGATTTAGACTGGATGTTAGGAGGAAGTTCTTTACAGTGAGGGTGGTGAGGCACTGGCACAGGTTGCCCAGGGAGCTTGTGGCTGCTCCCTCCCTGGAGGTGTTCAAGGCCAGGTTGGACGAGGCCTTGAGTGACCTGTACTAGTGGGAGGTGTCCCTGCCTATGGCAGGGGGTTGGAAGTGGATGATCCTTGAGGTCCCTTCCAACCTTACCATTCTATGATTCTATGAACTTTTGATTGCATTAAGTAGTAAAGTACTAAAAAAACAGAACATTTTTAAAAGTTGCTAACCCAGAGTAAAGAGAAAGTTTCCAATTAAGTTTTTACATTCATGACTTCTGGAACAAAAGATTATTTCTGTATGTTATAGAATACTTACCAATAAGTGAAACATGTCAATATCAAGTATGCAAGGAAGATTTCTGTTTTTTTCATTAGGCACCAGTGCTGAGTATTTGAGAAAAAGAAATAAATTAATTGAATAGTTACATAGGAGAAGATTTCAGTGTACTTCAGTTACAAAATGAGAGCTATTTCCTTTGTTTATGTGCTTAGAATACATAAAACATAAATGCCCCTTTTTTATCCAGAAAGGTGTGAACTCAAAGTTGTTCAATACCATTGGAAAAGGCTCTTGCCTGCTTGACTATGTTGTATTAAGATGAAACAAAAATAACCACAACAAACTAACTGCTGCCTTTCACTACCTTTCACTTTCTTTCACTGCTTAGGTTTCCAGGGGGAGATGAAATGAGGCAGTATCTCAAGCTCTGACCCATAAATAAGCTGAAACATTAGTGACTCAACAGAAACATTAGCATTTGTCCAGCAGACACTAATTAAGTGAATTGTGAGTTTCCTTTGAACTTTAAAAGGTCTGTAACATTTTCCTCCTGTTGCTCATTTGCTTTATGGACTCTAAAATGTATTTTATCTCTAATTAAGGAAGACATAAGGATTGGTCTTTCCACTTTTATAGTATCTGCAGTCACAGTAACCACAAAACATAAACCAAAGCACTCCAGCTAACAACAGAAAGTACTTGCAATTGAAGTGTGCAAATTTCATCTCAAAGCAAACGTAAGTGAAGTGTCTTAACAATGTTATGACATAATTAAAATGAAGTAAGTTATAAAATTCTTTACCATAACATGCAGTAAAATCTGATTTGCAATGAAATATTTTCAACTGTAGATATGAGAAGAGTTTTACATTGCAGCTATAAGCATTAAGTTGCCAGGTTTAAACACTACTACAGTAAAATAAAGTCTCATCACAATAACTTAAAAATATTTCAGCTGAAGACCTACTGCCCTGCTGTACAAAAAATTAACAGCTGAAGATTGATGACACTTTGAAGCTGTTTCTGTTACCACTCAGATGTGAAATGCTTTTACTTCTGCAAGCATAAAGCCACAGAACTCAATCCAAAAGTGTGAAAAATGCTTCCATCAAAACCAGGACCAACATCAAGGACCTTGCAAAACCAAACCTTTATTCACTAAGTTATCTTTATATATAGCCCATAGATCAAAGGCTAATAATCTTTATTCCTAGCCTTGAAAAATAAAACAGCAAACACTTTTCCTTTTGTCAGTTGAAAGGAAGAGCAGCTTGGAAGAAACATTGATGAAAGTTTTCAAGAAAATCCAAACCATGCAGAGTATCACGAAGTTCCAACCTAATTGCTAGCAAAGTTGTTTCTTTTGCTGCAGACAAAAAATGGCTCCATCATTACTACTACAGACTGATATCAATTAAGTTCTTCCCCATAAAGCCACCAACTGCTTTCTGAAATGGATGGCATGAATGCTACTAGTAATTTCAGTATATGAATACACTTTTAAGTTTCTCTCCTCCACAAACTATAAAGTTTAACCTGTTTTATAATAGCCTTTCAGGATAACCCTCTCATGGGTAATTACAGTATTAGACTGAACTTCAGACTTATCCCCATTTGTAAATGCTTCAAGCTTGGAACATGCTGGCTGCTCTCATTCAAGTTCTCAAAACATGGTATTAGTAAGTTCTGTCTTAACACAGATCCTACTTTTCAAAGACAGTCTGCAGGTATATTATAGACCTCTGCAAATATCCTATTTCCTTTCAATACTGTATTAAATCTTTATCTTCTCTCTAAGGTTCCAGCATATCACTGTCCTTTTGTGAAGGACTAAGATTCCTTTTCCTTTGCTCTAGCTATCCTTCTAAAAGCAGCAATATAAACACTGTGGAGAATCAAGAGAGCTCCCTCACAGCAAAATATCCATGCCTGTTTTAAAAAAACAATGTTATCTTGGAACTGCAGATTGAAGGAAAAGTCTTTTTTTTCAATACAGTATGATGTAATATGTACAAGCACAGATGTGAAAATGTCAGTTCTCAGTCCACTACTTGAAACTGCTACATGAAACAATCTTATTAATCTGCAATTAAAACTAACAATCATTCTCTAAGTATTGTTCTACATCTGCACCTTTGTGAAAAACAGCATAAAGTGTTGAACTTACATGCTAAGAGAGTACAAAAATGACCCTGTACTGCTGCAAGAGATGAAACTGTCCAGTGAGCTGCTGCAAATCTTGTTAATGATGTAAGGCAGTCATCCTTTGAAAACAAACAAGAAACACTACCACAGTTAGCGAAGTTCCTCAACAGGAAAAGGTCTTTTCACCTACAGCATTGTTTTCAGGCCCCTCAGCTGTAGTTTATGTATATTTATAGTACACCTTGTGTATACAAACACACACACACNATATATATATATAAAACACAGTCATATTTATGGAAATACTCCAGTTTCCTACAGTATTCTTATTTTGATTGTTACCATGAGAAACCTTGGCCTTACTAAACTACACATTTACAGAACAAAAAGTTTTGCTAGATTTGATTTTTAAAACATATTAATAATCAGATATTAAGAGTTGGATCCCACGAGTAGAGTTACTGAGTAATTATAACTTAAAATTCAGATATTCTGCATTAAAGATGCACAGTTCCCTTTTTCTTCCCCCCCTACCCATTCAGAGAGGAATTGCTACTTGATCCTTACCTGTCGACAAGGTAAGTGACCAAATAATGGTTTATCTTCATCAGCTAATATTCGTTCTGAAACAAAAGCCAAAAACAACAACCCAAAATGTTTCCATGCTGTGAATTTAACTCAATTCAGAAATTCACATAAAGGGAGCAAAATGAATACATTAGTACCTATAGTCTGTATTGTGTAAGCACAGCTTCCCCAGCACATTATAGGTACACGTGGGTCTTCTTCATTTGGATGAACTTTCAAGCCTACTTTGTACGTTGCTGTACCAAAAGTTGTCAACATCTCTTTTATGCTCTCAGAGTAAGGATTCCTGAAACAAAGAAAAGAGTATTAGAAATTCATTATGATCTTCACTAGCAGCATAGTACTTCTAATAACAAGCACTCACACTGTGGGCACACACATGGATTTTTAAGTGTTCTTCTTTGGATCTGGTATTCTTTAATCTCTTTTCTACTGCAGATATATTCCAAATGATTATTTCATTGGAACCAGTCTCGTTTTTTAGTGTTAAGAATATCCATTATTCAAAGATAATAGAGTTAAGCCTAAATAAAGAATTGTGTGACTGACAGAATCTGTCAGCAGCAGGGACAGGTGTCTTGTGTGCAGCTAGCTGACCTCTGTATCATGTAGAGAAAGTAACAGCTTTCATCTCAAGACAAGAAAGGGTAGACTCAAACACATCACAGTAAGTGAAACCCCACATTAACATAACTCTCCATTTCATAGTCTTACATCATGTTTTAGCTGTAGTAGTGTCAATCTATAACAATGAATCCTTCATCCAGGTACAAGCAACAGGGAAACAAAGATTAATACCAATGCTGAAGCTGATACAAATGCAGCATCTTCTCTGCTCATCCACTTACCCCATCCCCCTCTGAAACACTACTGTGCTATTTACTTCTTGTCAGCTGGACCTCAATACAATATTAATACAATCAACTTTTCTAATTAAAGCAAAATCCATGTATCTGCCTTAATTACTGAGACCTCATAGCACTAAAGTCACATCTATTTTTGAGTTCCCATTTAATGACTTCAGATGTAAATACATACTTCGGTTTGAAACTTGGTCGAAATCCTTCTGGCAGCTGCAGCTGATCCATTTTTTCTGAACTACCAGAGCTGCCTGTACAAACAAGAAGCAATAAAAACTGATTATTCACCTAGGCATATTTCTTTACATTATAAAATGGTGCAGAAGCACATGAACAGAAAGTGAAATTCTAAGCTATTCTCACCACTTTTGCCACCATCTTTGAACTCCACTATGGCAGAAACAAAATACTTGGGTCTTTTCCAGAGAGAGTGTAACATTTTCACATACACATGTGAAGCCAAGCTGTGTGGCACAGCTGACTTGCTAGAGGGCAGGGATCCATCCAGAGGGACCTGCACAGGCTGCAGAGCTGTGCCCAGGCCAACCTGGGGAGGCACAATCCCAAGCACAACTGCAGGCTGGGTGGGGAATGGCTGAGAGCAGCCCTGAGGAACAGGCCCTGGGGGTCTGGGATGATGAAAAGCTCAAGATGAGGCTGCAGTGTGAGTGCAGNTACCTATTTTTTCAGACTTACCTGCACAGTCTTCTTCTCGAAGTAAATACAGCACTTTTATTTGCTGAGATATTGTTTTGACCCACTGAGTTAGGTTTGGTTGACCCAAAAAGTCTAACCTGTCCAAAAATAGATATAAACAGAATACACACATTAGTAAAACACAAACTCTATACTGAAATCATTTCATAGGTATTACAGGTTCTTCTGTTTCACAGACTCTTTGTCTGCTGTCCACATATATCTCCATGCTCAATTCTTCTCCTGTAGGTCCTATACTTAACTGTCCTTTCACAGTCTAAATTCCACACCAGACAGCCACCAAGGAGGTCCATAAACCAAAAGAAGCAGGCAGGTAACCCATTTGAGATTATCAAAACAGAAGATAACAAACATTGTCAAAGGGGGTTTTGGGGTGTGGCTTATTAGAGATTTTTGGGGTTGTAACGTTTATTGAAGACATTTAAAGCAAACAGACCTGTTAAATAAACCTCTTGGTGGAGGAAGCAGAGGAATAACAGTGTTGCTTAAGCATTCACAAAGAGGGCAAAGGAATTCACCATTTTCTACATCATAACTTGTGTGTACTCTCAATCTTTGTTGTCTTCGTTGTTCTTTCGCTTGGACAGCATCAAAATACCTTTAGAAAGGAGTAAGATATTAGTGGCACATTATTAAAACATTACTTTTACATATAAACTCATGAATTCTCATGAAGACATTGTTTTGCCTTTTTCAGGAAAAGCTACCCACTGACTGCAGGCTACCCTCAGTGTTTGGCAGCCAAAGTCCCCCAATGTTCAGTGGGGGGAACTTAAGTTCGCTGAGTTGTTAAATAATGTTTAAGTTTGAACTCAGCAATTTCCACTTCGGAAAAACAGGTTAGAAGAAGAAGAGAGAAAGATAAAGAATTAAAAAAAAAAATCCTCACTTTCACATAAAATTTTAAAGGGGAGGTGTCATGACTATTACTCACATCCATATTCCATTACATGCAGTAACTGGAAAAACTGATGATTACTCTCCGAGTACATAAAATAATTAAATTAACTGCTTTGATAAATATACTGAGCCTCTGAGACAATTTCTGTTGTGACTAGGCATGCTCTAAACTGTCTTAATACAACTAAGAACAGGAGTTGCTGGCAAACACTCAGGACTATGGGAGCTGCAAAATAAGACAAACACATTGTCAGTGAGTAATGGTACCAACGACTACAAATGAAACGTGCACATGGTTATGGCCACAGAATCTGTGGGAGCTCCTAACAGCCTTCACATGCAAGGCAGAATTTGAAATCAGGTGTTTTAAGAACCATGCAAAAGACCAAAGCAACAGCCTGATCAAAGTCATGGGCTTGAATTGTTTTCATTTGTCACATGGCATTGGAACCACAAAGCAGTAAGCACCTTTACACCCCTTCAAAAAATTGAAGAAGTAACTGTAGAAGATTAAAAAAAAACCAAAACCAAAACAAACCTACAAACAAAAGAGTAAAAAAAAACCACCCCAAACAAAAAAAACCAAAACAACAAACCAACCACAAAACCAACACAACAAAAGAAACAAAATCCCCAAACCCCCTTTTAGACAAGAACAAAGGATAACACTGAGTTTATGTTGAAGGTGAACTTGAACTACATTGTAGATGTTTCTACTTCAATCTAAACATGGAGGGATTAAGAGTGCAAAGGATGCACTGTCATTTAAAAACTTTGGTAGAGACAACAAGTAGCAGCAAGAACATGTCTATTGCTGAAGTGCAAAAAAACACTCTCCAAAAATCTAAGCTTGAGAGTTCAGATAATATGTGCAACACAGGGAATCATGCACGTGGATAAACAACCAGGTAACAGATAGAGTGCGAACATTTGAGGTTATATGCCAAACTAAGAGGCCTACTAGCTCCAAATCTCTTGTTGCAAATTGTGAGGTTCCTGGAGAGGGTCAGAATGATGCCTAGAGGTCAGGGCTAGCAGTTTCCTTTCAGGACCAGAGGCAGTTATAAGCATTTTTGAGACCGAGAAATTGTTGCATTAAATTTATCAGATCGAGTGCGAACGTTTGAGGTTATAAGCCAAAGTAAGGGGCTTAGCTCCAAATCAAATTCAATTCCAAAAGGGAATGAAAGCTGTCATGTGTGGCTTTGGACTTTTCTTTACCAAGATGACAGTAAATAAGAATTAATTTGAACATGCATGTATGATTTCTAGTTTTCTATTGGGGGGGGGGGAAGTGTCTTAAATGCGTCATGAAATTATTTTGTTTTACATTCACTACATTGTAATAATTTTGCCGTAAACATGAGTAGCATTAGGCAAGCAATGACATGAAATGCTTATCTGAAGCAACATTTTACCTTTGCCAACAATGAGCATGCATTATGTGTCCACAGCTACCCGTGTGTGTTCCACATGACAGATCTGGGTGCATGAACAATGGGTCATACTTTTCTGTATTGAAAATAAAACAAAACGACTTTGAAATAAACATTTATTAAGATACTTCACTGCAGATAAATTTTATCACAGTTGTGTTACTATTAAACTTTAATCACAAAAAATTCTCCCCCTTTACTCTGCTCTTGTCAGACCCCATCTGGAGTCCTGTGTGCAGTTCTGGAACCCCTAGCACAGGAAGGACATGGAAGTGT
>WBNM01034351.1:0-21952 GCA_013399055.1 Ramphastos sulfuratus
CAAGCAGAAATGAAAGCCAGTTCTAGAATGTGGGAGTTTGTATCTGAAATAGATAAGAGAAAGCACTTTAAAGGAGCTTAGATATGGGAGGGCATGGGTGAAATACTTGGGAAGAACAAAAGATAAAAGTATATTGTCAAATGTGGGCTTTAAGGTGATGTTGCATTAACAGTGGACACCTTGTATATACCTCTGAGTGGTCTGCAGGTCAAGAGGTGATTCTACCACTGCTCAGGTGTGATCTCACTTGGGGTACTGTGTCCAGCTCTGGACCCTCAACACAAGAGATACAGACCTGCTGGGACAGGTCCAGGAGAGGGACACAAAGAGCACCTCTCATGTGAAGACAGGCTGAAAGAGTTGTGGCTGTTCAGACAGGAGAAGAGAAGGTTTCAGGGAAAACTTAGAGCTGCATTTTAATATCTGGAGGGGACCTGCAGGAAGGCCAGGGAGGAACTATCTAGAAGGGCTTGCAGTGATAGGATGAGGAGCAAGGGTTTGAAACTGGAGCAGGGCAGATTTAGGTTGGATATCAGGAAGAAGTTCTTTACAGTGAGAGTGATGAAATACTGCAACAGGCTGCCCAGGGATGTAAGGCCCCATCCTTGGAGACATTCAAGATAGACTTGATGCAGCCCTGGGCAGCCTGCTCAAGTTGGAGGTGTCTCTGTTGACTGCAGGGGCTTTGAGGGTCCCTTCCAACCCAATGCAACTTGTGAATCACTTTAATAGCCTCCAGTTCCTTTCTCTATTCACTTACCTCACCTCCAGTTCTTCCCCCAAGGTAATTTCACTGCTGCTCAGGCAGCACAGTCCCTTCCAACCCAATGCACTCTGTGAATCTGTGAGTTTTTAGCTTTCTACAAGTCATTTACTAATAAATCTGCAAGCAAATCTGGAAGATAAGGTAGGCCTGGAGCAGCACTACCTTTATCTTATGCTTGGCAACTGCAAAGAGTTTCACAGCTGGGGTTGCAGTGAAGCATGCTGCATCTGTCACAGAGCACAGACTGCAAGTCAGCAGTACTGGCTTAGGCTTTTAGCCTGGTCAGCCCAGCACACATTCAGCTAGTCTCTTACTTAAGTAGAGGTTTGAGAAATAGTTGGAAAATGCTATAAAAAGAAAAGCAAGACCAAAAACAGCCCACTCCCCCAGTGACCCCCCAATGAACAATGACCCCCCCCAAACTGGTACATGGGATAAATTTAGAGGAACCCAGTAGCAAGAAGCAACATAAGGAAGCATTATGGAGAGAATTAAAAGGAATAGAACAGGAGCAAGAGAAGTAAAATTATAAGAAGGAAGGAAGACCATGTTCAGTTTTGGGCCACTGACTACAGGAAAGATACTGAGGTGCTGGAGTGTGTTCAGAGAAGGGCAAAGAAGCTGGGGAAAGGTATAGAGAACAAAAGTCTTATGAGAAACAGCTGAAGGAACTGGAGTTGTTGAGCCTGGAGAAGAGGAAGCTGAGGGAAGACCACATTGCTCTCTACAACTTCCTGAAAGGAGCTTGGAATGAGGTGGGGCTTGGTCTCTTCTCCCTACTTTCAGGTGATAGAACGAGAGACAATGGCCTGAAATTGTGCCAGGGGAGGTTTAGGTTGGATCTTAGGAAAAATATCTTTATGGAAAAGAGTGGTCAGGCATTGCAACAGGCTGCCCAGGGCAGTGGTGGAGTCACCATCCCTGGAGATGTTCAAGACGTGTGGAGATGGCATTTGGAGACACGATTTAACGGCCATGGCGGTCTTAGGCTGACAGTTGGACTTGATGAAAGAGGTCTTTTCCAGCCAAAACAATTCTGTGATTCTAAGACAAGGATACAGCAGAAGTTACAGCCAAGTCTGTTTAAAGTGTTTATGTAGCCAAGTCAGTTTAAAGTGGATTAGTTACACCCTCACTAATCCTGTTTGTAAACGCCTTCATGATTAAAGAAACTTTCATTCAGTTTAGTTTTACTCACCTCTAAGGCAACTTAAGCTGATCAGCTTCACAGTTTATGTAGCACTAATCTCCCTGTGTGTGGCCATGGGGAGGAGCCCTCTAGATTCCAATAGGAAGATGGCTTTTCCTCTAGAAACTTACTGGAGCATAGGGAGAAAAATACATCAAGCAGGTATAGGGAGGTTCTTCTCCCCCTCTGCAGTGCCCTGGTGAGACCACACCTGGAATACAGTGTTCGGTTTTGGGCTCCCCAGTCCAACAGAGACAAGAGTCTGCTGGTGAGAATCCAACAGAGAGCTANACTCTCTTCAGTAGTCCCCAGTGACAGGACAAGGAACAGTGGGTACAAGCTAGAACACAGAAGGTTCCATCTCAGTGTGAGGGGACACTTCTTTGTGGTGAGGGTGCTGGAGCCCTGGAACAGGCTGCCCAGAGAGGTTATGGAGTCTCCTTCTCTGGAGACATTCAAAACCTGCCTGGATGCTTTCCTGTGTGATGTATTCTAGCTGATCCTGCTCAGGCAAGGGGTTTGGACTCTATCCCTGGAGGTCCCTTCCAACCCCCAAAATTCTGTGATGGGTACTTTTATTGCCACAAAGAGGAAAATGCTGCTGTTGCAATCCTGGTGGAGGGAGAGAATAATGTGGTTACCTTGTGGCTTTGGAGGGCATATGCAAGAGAAGCTTCATTTTAAAATGAGGAATTTTTTGGTAGCAGTAGGATATCCAAGGGGAGACAGATGAATAGAAACATAAAATTAAATGACAGTCTTGGCATCAACAATATTGATATGGTGTCTCAAACTGAGAAGGTAAAAGTGCAGAGTAACTGCAGATGAAAAAGAAGGTAGGTGATGAATTGGGGTTAATACAGCTTATGACTTCTAATTTAAAGGGTGTCAGCAAGGCTTTCAGCATTTCAGGAGGAGAGCTGTATGTCTTAGTAGCCTGTGGGATGGCAAATCAATAGGTAAATGGCAACACACACATCACTGACAAAGGGAATAGAATGCTGCAACTGTTAACTGGTAGGAAGTGGCTCCTAAAACAAACTCTGTGATGTATTAAAGTCAGCAGAGCTAAGGAACAAGCAAGAGGGACCCAGAGGAGAAGCTGATTGAGATGGGTGAGATAAGGCAGCGATGAACCTCGGATTCACAGATTTGTAAGTGGCATTGGGTTGCAATGGACCCTTAAAAGGTCATCTTGTCCAACCCCCCTGCAGTCAGCAGGGACACCTCCAACTAGATGAGTCTGTCCAGGGCCCCAGCAAGGTTGATCTTGAATGTCTCCAGGGGCAGGGTCTCAACTGCATCCCTGGGCAGCCTGTTCCAGTATTTCGCCACTCTCATGGTAAAGAACTTCCTCCTGATGTCCAACCTCTGTCTGCCCTGCTTCAGTTTCAAACCACTGCCCCTCATCTATCACTGCAAGCCCTTCTAAACAGTTCTTCCTCAGCCTTCCTGTGGGTGGCCTTCAGATACTGAAATGAAGCTTTAAAGTCTCCCCAAAGCCTTCTCCTCTCCAGTCTGAACAGCCCCAATTCTTTCAACCTGTTTTCATAGGAGAGATGCTCCAGCCCTCTGATCTTTGTGGCCTCCTCTGGACCTTCAAACAAGAGATTTTCTAACCTTGTCCTTTATTCATTCACCAAAAGCCCACATAACAGGGTCAGACATCTCTGTTTTCCTAATTACAAGTCAGTGACTTGAGGTCAATGGGAATTTGAGTTCTCAGCTTTTGACTCTTCTTTGACTGAAACAATTAAGAGTAAAAAATTCCTTCCTACTCTCAGAATCCCTTTTAAACTCCTTATATACAACTTAATTCTTCTCAGCTAACGACTCTGTTTGGCAAGTGGGTTTTGAGTCTCTTAACTGCTCATTCGTATTTTCTCTCTTACAGTTTCATGTTTCATTTTTTTCTGTCAAAGCAAAAAAAACACAGCACCACACTTTCCAATTTCTTTAAAAGGCTTTCAGTTTCACAAACCAGACCTTGGTGATTATTTTGGAGTAGTAACAGGACACTGCTTCTTTCTATTTGATTTGTGAGATAGATACAGCAAGGGTTAAGGTTGAAAGTTCACCAAAAGTGTTTAAATTTGTGTTTTATGTGATGAATATATGTAATAGAATGAGGTAGACATTGACAAAAGGATGATTTCCATCACATAATGGTAGGGGTTAGAAGGGACCTCAACAGGTCAAGTTCAGCCTCCCTGCTTGAGCAGGATCACCTAGAGCAGGTCACACAGGAATGCATCCAGGTGGGGTTTGAATGTCTCCAGAGAAGGAGAGTCCAGCACTTCTCTGAGCAGCCTGTTCAAGGGCTCTGCCACCCTCACAGTGAAAAAGTGTTTCCTTATCTTCATGGGGGACCTCCTCTGCTCCAGCTTGCACCCATTGTCCCTTCTCCTCTCATTGGACATCACTGAACAGAGCCTGGCTCTGTTCTCCTGATGCTGCCCTCTGCATCTGTATAAACATGAATGAGGTCACCTCTCAGGCTCCTCCAAGCTGAAGAGCCCCAGCTCCCTCAGCCTTTCCTCACAAGAGAGATGTTCCACTGCCTCCAGCATCTTTGTAGCTCTGATCTGGACTCTTTCAAGCAGTTCCCTGAGGTCTTTCTTGAACCAAGGGGCCCAGAACTGAACACAACATTCCAGATGTGGCTTCAGTAGGGTAGAGTAGATGGGGAGGAGAACCTCTCTGAACCTACTAACCACAGCCCTTCTAATCCATCCCAGAGGTTTAAACTTTGATAAAGGCATGTATATATTTATCAGTTTCAACTTCTAGGTCTTTTAAATTGTATTGACAGCTCTGAAGTCTTCAAAATCCCCCTGCTCTGTGTATTTTTTACAAGAATATAAATTTAACGGAGTCAGTACACTGGAAAGTTAAATAATTTCTTTTTAAATTAACCCTAATTTAATTTAAATTAACTCTAACTTATTTTTAAATTAACCCTAATCCTGGAAGGAGACAGATGTGATGTCAGCATCTCATGCCTCCACCATCATTTATGGGTTTGAACTGGCAGAGGGAAGATTTAGACTGGATGTTAGGAGGAAGTTCTTTACAGTGAGGGTGGTGAGACACTGGCACAGGTTGCCCAGGGAGGTTGTGGAGCACAGGAGCACAGAATGTGATCAAAGACCACATTCTGTGCTTCTGTGCTCCACAACCTCCCTGGAGGTGTTCAAGGCCAGGGTGGAGGAGGCCTTGAGTGAGCTGTGCTAGTGGGAGGTGTCCCTGCCTATGGCAGGGGGTTGGAACTAGATGATCCTTGAGGTCCCTTCCAACCTTACCATTCTATGATTCTATGATCCCTGACAATATTGTTGCTCTAATAATGAATTCTCAGCCCCCTAAATTGTTCAGTCTTAGCTATGCAAGAGACACTTGTTTGTTGTTTGGTATTTTTATCATAATAAAAAGATTTCAGAGAAAAAGGAGCATCCAGTTTGAGTTTGCACAAATTCCTTCACTGTTCTTGGTGTCCCTTCTGTTTTTTTGCTCAGAGCATGGTTGACTGTTGGGGCATCTAAAAATGTCTCAAGTTGTTGGCAGATAGAATAAACTCCATTGTCTGGTCTATGTTTGTAAATTATGTGCCAGGGGAAATGATACAGCTTGAAAGGAGTTCAAGAATTTGCTTTAGGAAGGGTTTTGGTGACAGAGAAGAGTCAAACCAAGTCAAGGAGAAACTTGGGCAAGAGAGCTGTGTCTGAGCCAGGGAGAGCAAAGTGACACAAGAAGAAATAGCTACTAAGCTCCATCCACGATTAGAACAAGTTTGTCTCCCTTCATGGTTGTGTTTTTGTTTTGTTTTGTTTATTCCAGGGCTTTTTCCTGATGTAGGGGGAGGATATTTCTTGCCAAGATTATCAGGAAGGATTGGCTATTACCTTGCCCTAACTGGATGTAGGCTGAAAGGAAGAGACGTGCTAAAGGCTGGCATTGCTACACATTTTGTAGACTCTGACAAGGTAAGGTGCTCACCAGTGCTGGCAAGGGCACAGCCTGCAGCCAACATGCCAGCTTTGAGTCATGTAGCACACCAGTATGCTTCTACCAACTTCAGTGCCTGCAGAGGCACAGTTAGAGCAGCTGGCCATGCACTGTGGGTGGGGGTCATAGAATCACAGAATTGTNATGATTCTATGCTCTCAAGCTGTCATATTATAACACTTGCCAACTACTGACAGTTTTGCTTGGAAGAGGGAGTAAAAGTTGCTGTCTTCATGATTCCATAGCTGAAGGTCATGATTTACTGAGCATAGCTGAAGTTGCTTCAAAAATTGTACAGTTTAAACAACAGTGTCTGAAATGAAATATTTTTACTGCTGCAATGTTTTTAATCAAGGCAGTACAGAATCCCAGCATGGTGGGGAGTAGAAGAGACCTCTGGAGATCATCTAGTCCAACCTTTCTGCTATAACAGAGTAACCCACAGCAGCTTGCCCAGGATCACAGTTACCAGGCCAGTTTGGAATCTCTCCAGAAGAGGAGACTCCACAACCTCTCTGGGCAGCCTGCTCCAGGGCTCCAACACCCTTACACCAAAGAAGTTTTTCCTCCTGTTCAGGGGAAACTTCCTGTGCTGCACTTTGTGCCCATTGCCCCTTGTCCTGTCACTGGGTACTATGAAATGAGTCTGACCCCATCCTCTTTCACCCCNGAAAAACTTCCAGGGAAAGGGGCTTCCACCACCTCCTGTTCCAGTCGTGAGATGCTTACAAGAATTTGAGCTCTGCAGCCTGGAGAAGAGAAGGCTTCCAGGAGACCNTAACAGAGTAACCCACAGCAGCTTGCCCAGGATCACAGTTACCAGGCCAGTTTGGAAGCTCTCCAGAAGAGGAGACTCCACAACCTCTCTGGGCAGCCTGCTCCAGGGCTCCAACACCCTTACACCAAAGAAGTTTTTCCTCCTGTTTAGGGGAAACTTCCTGTGCTGCACTTTGTGCCCATTGCCCCTTGTCCTGTCACTGGGTACTATGAAATGAGTCTGACCCCATCCTCTTTCACCCCCCCCTTTAGCTTTTGATCAGCATTGAAAAGATTCCCTCTCAAGCTGCTCTTCTCCAGGCTAACCAGCCCCAGGCCCTGCAGCCTATCTGGTCACAGAGATGCTCCAGGCCCTTCAGCATCTTTGTGGCCTCCATTGGACTGTCTCCTGTAGTTCCTTGTCTCTCTCAACTCTCTCAAACTGGGAGCCCAGAACTGGACCCAGTACTCCGGATATGGCCTCACTAAGGCAGAGTAGAAGGGAAAGAAAACCTGCCTTGACCTGCTGGCCACATTCTTCTTAATGCATCCCAGGATGCCATTGCCCCCTCTCACATGTGTTCTTTGCCAGTCTCCCTAACAGATACCAGACTTGCTTCTTACAACAGCTGTAAGAAGGTGTGAAAATTCACATAGGTCCTAAGAGTTACAGTGCTCCTGTAACTTGCCTGGACCTAAGTGAAGGAGAAACAATGACTTGCTTTCCTTCTCTCTCTGAAGACCCATGACTGTCATCATGGAGCTGGCTGGATACTATTTTGAGCACTGCATGGTTGCCAGACTCCTCTTTCCTCTCAGACTGCTGTAAGCTGGCTTTACCTACTGCAGCTGTAGCCCTGCATTGGGGGGCTGCTTGGGAAGCAGAATTCTTTATTGATCATTGCAGACACAGTGAAATCCAAGTGGCTCAACACTGACTAAGTGAACTCTGGCTGCTTAGATTGTTTTCTTGGTACCTCTTTAAGATCTGCCTGAAATGTGGGGAGCATACTCTATAGTACCATTACCATAGCAGTAGTAATCCAAGAAGTACATTTTGATCTACTTACTTTTAATCAACTCTTGTTTTTAATAGCTGCCTGCCTTAGAGAAGGACCTGATAGCCCTGAAATCTCCTTCAACAGAAAACATTGCAGACTTACTGAACTCCTACCATGCAAAGGTAACCTGATCAGTCACTGAAATCAAGCAGAGCTGTAAAATAGGTTTAACCCCAAATTGTTTTATCTGAGCTACTGATCATTTGGTTTATGGTTAAAGAACTAAGGAGTTTCCAAACTTCTGGTAGTCTATGGAGACTCTGTTAGTCTCTAAGATACTAATTTGTAGCCCTAATGCTTTCAGTGGTCAAAATTAAAAGTGTTTCTTAACCTCTCTTCATTTTGGATGCCCCTCAAATTCCTGTTGTGACCAGCTTGCTCTCTTTCTAAGCATGGATGCAGATCTCTAGCCATGATGATGCAGAATATATTTTGCTGCTTAATTTTCCCCCCTGGTATTCCTGGATTTCTAGCATGCTTTTCAAAAGCCAAAACAGACAGGCACTAGCAGGCTGGCAGCTGTTTGTAATGGCAGTTACAGTGGGGAGGGGTGGAGAATTTGACCTGAATTTCAGGGGTTCTGACAAACAGAAACAGCAAGGGTAGGACTGTGGGGCTAGTCCAGAGGCTGCAGAACTTGCAGTGCCAGTTATTAGATGCTATGCTGCTCACTGTTTTGTTTCCATCTCTCTATCAACCTGAAGAAGTATTTTGCTAGCTTGATGCATTGAATGTAAAATTTTAGCATTATTTTGATGCAGACCATCTGCACTCCAGATGTGAAGCCTGAGTTTAAAGGCTTAAGTTGTTGCTTTATTTTCTCACTTATTTTGGATGTTTATAACCTTGAGAAAATTGAAAGACTGGATAAGCACAGCAGTTCTCAATAGGGTAGGTATCAGCAGAGTGCACATATGCTGTAGGGAAAGCATTTGAGGTCTTTAAGCAATATTTTCCACAGACTCACAGAATGTTAGGGGTTGGAAGCAACCTCTGGAGATCATCTAGACCAATCCCCTACTCCAGAGCAGGATCACCTAGAGCAAACTGCATAGGAAAGCATCCAGGCCTGTTTTGAAAGTCTTCAGAGGAGGAGACTCCACAACCTGTCTGAGTTCAGAGGGAGAAAGGTGCTGCTTTCTCAGGTGCTGCTTTGGAGGTGAAGGTAACTGTATTGATAGTACATAATTTATATTAGCTCCATGGGCTTAAAAATAAAAGGTTTGGGCTTTACAATCAGTTCACCCAGTGGCCAATTTAGCTGCTTAGGTGCACACTGTCATTACATTTCAAAGCAAAGGAAACTTCTGGAGCTAAATTCAGCATATTCAGCCAATCCCTCTATTACTCCCAAGTTCTTTGGCTTTCAAAATCAGCAGTGTCTACTCTTGTTATTTCTGTTTTGGATTGATTAAGTTCACATATAAAGAATTAATTAGAAAAGTAAATGGGATAAGCTAATTTACATAGTAGTACTGATTATTTGGACAAAGTAGAAAGCTATGAAATGAGAGTGATTATATGTTGCAGTGTACTGCATTAAGAAGATAGCACTGAATGGAGGAGGAAGCTGTGTATTTTTAGTTACCAGAGCTGAAATGACAGGGAACCTCTCTCAGCTTCAGCTGCTCTTACTGAAACATCTGCTTACATCCTAAATCCATTAATGCCACAAGATAGGAGACAGTTGACAGCCTTTCCACATGAGGTCAACAGATCTTTCACACTCTTTAGCTGTCTAAATAAAATGGTGTAAAATGACAAGGAATAGACAGGAAAGAGAAATGTGGGGTTTGTTGCAGTGAGTTTTCTCACAGAATCACAGAATCAGTCAGGGTTGGAAGGGACCACAAGGATCATTGTCCTGGTAGGGCATAAATACTGCCACACTGTTTGACCCTTGCTCTCCTCCCTCCATTGGATTTTAAGAGTTGAGCAGAATGGGCAAAGGATGGAGCAGCAAAACCTTGAGGGCTGGGAGCTTAGCACCACATGTCAGGTGTCTGCTGCTGCCCCTCAACGTGCCTGTGTGGGCACACAAGGCACAAAGCTTTGAATTCATTGGGCAGAACAGTGATGCCAGTGCCTGTTGGCCAGTTTCATTCTCAAAAGGATGTATTTAATGGGGAGGGGGGATTTAGAAATTGGCCCCTTTCCTGGCTTTCTGCCCTTCCACACTGACCCTTCACTGGGAGCAGCGCCCCATTCACAGCTCGTTAACTGGGAATCCTTGCAGCCACCTGTTTGCAGCTTGCACTGAGGCTTAGCAGCAACTCAGCTCTTCTCTCCTTCCCTCTACCTGGAATAGTTTGTATTTTACCATGGGATCATTATTGTGACTTTGGGAAGCCTCCTTGTACAGGAAACTTACTCAGGGACCAAGGCGTCGTGAGTATCATAGAATGGTAAGGTTGGAAGGGACCTCAAGGATCATCTAGTTCCAACCCCCTGCCATAGGCAGGGACACCTCCCACTAGTACAGGTCACTCAAGGCCTCCTCCAACCTGGCCTTGAACACCTCCAGGGAGGGAGCAGCCACAACCTCCCTGGGCAACCTGTGCCAGTGTCTCACCACCCTCACTGCAAACAACTTCCTCCTAACATCCAGTTTCAATCTCCCCTCTGCCAGTTCAAACCCATTGCCCCTTGTCCTGGCATTGCAAGACCTTGTCAATAGTCCCTCCCCAGCCTTCCTGTAGCCCCCTTCAGATCCTGGAAGGCTACTCTAAGGTCTCCTGGAAGCCTTCTCTTCTCCAGGCTGCAGAGCCCCAACTCTCTCAGCCTGTCCTCACAGCAGAGCTGCTGCAGCCCTCTCAGCATCTTGGTGGCCTCCTCTGGACTGGCTCCAACACTTCCATGTCCTTCCTGTGCTGGGGGCTCCAGAACTGCACACAGGACTGCAGGTGGGGTCTGAGGAGAGCAGAGCAAAGGGGCAGAATCCCCTCCCTTGCCCTGCTGCCCACACTGCTCTTGCTGCAGCCCAGCACACAGTTGCTGTCTGGGCTGCACTCACACTGCAGGCTCATGTTGAGCTTTTCATCACCCCAGACCCCCAGGTCCTTTTCCTCAGGGCTGCTCTCAGCCATTCCCCACCCAGCCTGGACTTGTGCTTGGGATTGTGCCTACCCAGGTGCAGGACCTTACACTTGGCCTTGTTGAATGTCATGAGGTTGGCCTGGGCACACCTCTGCAGCCTGTCCAGGTCCCTCTGGATGGATCCCTGCCCTCTAGCAAGTCGACTGTGCCACACAGCTTGGTGCCATCTGCAGACTTGCTGAGGGTGCACTGATTCCTCTGTCCATGAACATAGCCAGGGTCAGGGCCTCAACCACATCCCCAGGCAGCCTGTTCCAGTATTTCACCACTCTCACTGTAGATAACTTCCTCCAGATGTCCAACCTAAATCTGCCCTGCTCCAGTTTCAAAGCATTGCCCCTCATTCTAGCACCACAAGCCCTTCTAAACAGTTCTTCCCTAGCCTTTCTGTAGGTCCCCTTCAGATATTGATAATCTATTTCTGTACACATCATTGAATTTTTCAATTCTGACAAGCTTTCCAGTCTAAAACAATCAAGTGAAATACCTATTTGCTTTCAAAACAGAGCCAAGCTGATCAAGACAAGCCATTTGTACTTGATGAACATATGGAGAAGATTAACAGGTATTCAGCAAACTCACTTCTTTTATCTTCCTTTGGGTAGAGAACATGAAGTATTAGTAGCAGTGTTCCACAGAGAAGGTGATAGAAATTAAATTAAGGTTAGTAATTTAAACTTTTTTTTTCTCTAGGGTGCTTTATCTGAAGCTCATTAAATATTCCTCTCATCATTATATTAAATACTGGAGCATATTTGCCTGATTCATACACCATTGTACTAAGCAGCTACCCCATGTCACATTAAAATGAACATTTTCTGTAGAGATTGGAGGGAGTAATTACTCAGTTGGACAGGAGATGTTACACAGCATGTTTGTACTCATTGGTATAAAGCCATTTCTCTGATGGTTGGAACTTCTCTGTATCAGAAAGGGAAGGAGAAATAAGTGAGAATGATAAGCAGCAGCTAAAACTCCCAAAGAAGGATACCAGTAACTGAGTTTAGAGACAAAAGATGCTGGCACCAAGCTAGCAGAGTGGAGCTGATAGATAAAGATTTGATGTGTTATAAAAATACAGATTCAAGCATTCATATAATGTTTTGAGTTGGCAGGGACCTTAAAGGTCGTCTGGTTCCAATCCTCTTGCCACAGGCAGGGACACCTTCCACTAGATCAGGTCGCTCAAGACCTCATCCACCTTGGCCTTGAACACCTCCATGGAGTCAGATAAGACTGATGGTAGAATCATAGAATGGTAAGGTTGGAAGGGACCTTAAAGATCATCTATTTCCAAACCCCTGCCATAGGCAGGGACACCTCCCACTAGTACAGCTCACTTAAGGCCTCATCCAACCTGGCCTTGAACACCTCCAGGGAGGGAGCAGCCACAACCTCCCTGGGCAACCTGTGCCAGTGCCTCACCACCCTCACTGCAAACAACTTCCTCCTAACATCCAGTCTAAATCTCCCCTCTGCCAGTTCAAACACATTGCCCCTTGTCCTGGCATTGCATGACTTTGTAAATAGTCCTTCCCCAGCCTTCCTGTAGGCCCCCTTCAGATCCTGGAAGGCTACTCTAAGGTCTCCTGGAAGCCTTCTCCTCTCCAGGAGTAACAAAGATTTCTGGATCAATATTAGAATTTGAAGGTGAGGTTTGCTGAAATGCTAAAGGGTTGTTAAGGAAGAGGAAATGCCTGTCAAATGAGTTACTTAAAAGTGAACAAGGCAGCACAACAGCTGCTAAGAGAAGCTGGATCAGGTGGTTACACTCAATTTCTACTCTATGTTACACTTCAGGGGGAAGAGGGAAGCTGAAGCAGCTCATTCATTTATTGCTTGTTTCATTGATTTTTTTTCCCCTTGTAGTCTTTTTTCAGGAAATAGCATGGAAGAAATTGTTAAAAAATTAAAGCAAGATGGTTCTGCTTTTGCCAATAAGCAGCTGGAGGTAATGTCTTCTATGTAGTTTGTGTTAAGAGATCTGGTTCTGTACTTCCTTAACATGAGGCAAAATTTAGTCTTATAACTAATACTATGTAACACCAGTAAAACACTGGACTGAGACCTTTGGGTTCTCACATATAGTCAAAGAATCATGGCATGGTTTGGGTTGGAAGGGGCCTCTCCAAAGTCACCTAGTCTAAGCCCTTCTGCAATGAGCAGGGAACATCTGCTACATCAGATCATCTGATGCTCAGAGCCTTGTAGAGTCTCACCTTGAATATCTTCAGGCATGGGGCCTCAAATACCTTCCTAGGCAATCCAATGTTCCCCCACCCTCATGGTAAAGAACTTGTTCCTAGCATCCAGTCTAAATCTGCTCTTCTCTGTTGCCCCTTGTCCTGCAGGCCTTTGTAAACAGTCCCTCTGCAGCCTTCTTGTAGGCCTTCTTCAGGTGCTAGAAGGCTGCTATTAGGTCTCCCCAAAGCCTTTGCTTCTATAGGCTGAACAACCCCAGCTCCCTCAGACTGTCCTTGTGGCAGAGGTGCTCCAGCCCCCTGCTCATCTTCGTGGCATTCCTCTGGACCATCAGGTGCATGTCCTTCTTATGTTGAGTTCTGTGGGATTGTCAGTAGTTCTACTCAGACAAGAATATTCCTCTGTAAAACCACACAATGTGAATTCCAATCTATTGTGCAAAACAATAATCTTTCAAAATAGTTAAAAAACCCTAAACTCTCTTTTTCCCTCACCGTGACCAGGGAGTTGTTGGTGACAAAGGTTCCTTTTATAGCTTCTCATTTTATTGGCAAGGATTGGAATAAACCAAGGCCAGAACAATGTTGTCTTTTTTTCACCCATTCCACATCTCATCTGGGTAAACAGCAAGCAATTTGTCATCACAGAGGGTTTTTATGTTTTGATCTTTTTAAGTTTTGGATGTAGTCATTAGTCAGAGGAGTGTGCAATAATACTATACACTGAAAACACACTTAATCCTCAGGAATAAGCAGCAGCTCATATTGATTTCTAAGTAATGTGTGTGTTTTCTTTTTCCTTTGAAGTGTCTGTGTTTAGATGTGTGGTAAAATTGTGAAATGTTGCTTACAGTTGGATAGAACAGAGGCTTTTCTCCAACAACAGCTTTGGTTTCACTTTAATCAAAACAAAGGGAAGAATAACTCCTGCATCAGTACAGGTTAGTGGTTGACAGGCTGGAAAGCAGCTCCACACAGGACCTGTGAGTCCTGATGGACAAGCTCATCATGAGCCAGCAATGTGCCCTCATGGCCAAGAAAGCCAGTGGCATCCTGGGGTGCATTATGAGTGTAGCCAGCAGGTTGAGGGCCTTCCCATACCTGAAGGAGGCCTACAAGAAGGCTGCAGAGGGACTGTTTACAAAGGCCTGCAGTGATAGGATGAGGGGCAATGGTTTGAAATGAGAGAAGAGGTGTCCCTGCCTATGGCAGGGGGTTGGAACTGGATGATCCTTGAGGTCCCTTCCAACCTTACCATTCTATGATTCTATAAGAGCAGATTTAGATTGGATGCTAGAAACAAGTTCTTTACCATGAGGGTGGGGGAACACTGGAACAGGTTACCCAGGAAGGTAGTTGAGGCCCCATGCCTGGAGATCTTCAAGGTGAGGCTCAACAGGGCTCTGAAGAACCTGATCTAGTGGACGATGTCCCTGCTCACTACAGAGAGATTTAGACTAGATGGCCTTTGGAGATCTCTTCCAACCCAAACCATTCTGTGATTCTATTCTGAAGCTCTCACCAGAGCAGTAAAAGAGTGATGTATCTGTCCTTAAGCAACTTTCCTGTGGTGCTTTGACTAGATGCTTTTACTTGGTCAAAGCTCATTCAGAACGATTGGTGTGGATGAACAAACACTTTGGTATCTGGGGAAGTGGTAGGTATCCTCATCTACTGCAAGCTAAGTGATAGGCTGGACCTCTAGGAGAGTTTTTCTGCTTTGTTTCTAAATTAAAGAAAGCCTCTCTCAAGGACCCTCAGCAGCTCAGGCTGAACGCTGTTGTGGTCCCAGGGTACAAAAGGTGCAGCCAGTAGTGCAGCTGCTGTTCTAGTGAGGGACTCCACTGAGTCAGTGCCACTGAATTCAGCCACCTTCTGATAGTGCCTTGTTGGAATTCAGGCACTATTGCAACTACATTCAGCTTGTAGCTTTCAGGATTAAGATACTGGTGTAGATGCCAAATAGAATCATAGAATGGTAAGGTTGGAAGGGACCTCAAGGATCATCCAGTTCCAACCCCCTGCCATAGGCANTTCTTTGTACTTCAGTATTCCCCACTTCAGTCTATCTTCTTTTCAGGCCCGTTCCCTAGCACCAATGCCCCCCTCCTCCTCTTTGCAAAAGTATTTATTTATAGATACACCAGTGACTCATTTTTCTGCAATTACACCTACCCAATTTCTTTCCTTGTTCCTCTTCCTTTGGCTTAGTTTCTGGCAGTGCCTCCTCCACCTTCACTCTCATTGATATGCAAGATGAGGCAGCTGCTGGATGCACTAGACTAGTTAAGTGTTGCTTTCAGATCTTCCCTGTTTTGATGATTTCTTTGCTCAGAGCAGGTTATATGGTATGTGCAGTGCAACCAGAGGGTTCCATAGATGAAATGGCAAGCTCTTTGTGGTAAAAGACTAACAATGCCAGAATAGGAAACTCAAAAGAAGGAAAGGTCAAGCCAGCAAGAGCATATTTCAAGAAATACAGGGTCTGGTTAAGAGCTGGTGTCCATCTGAGACCTACTTAGTGGTGTAATTAGAGCTGGATTCTTCATCTGCTGAAAGGCAGCTCATTGTTAGAGACCTTTACCAGAGTGAAACATGCTGCCCAAGGAAGTCTTGGATGCCCCTTTCCTGAAGGTGTTCAAGACCAGGTTAGATGAGACCTTGAGCAACCAGGTCTAGTGGGAGGTGTCCCTGCCCACGGCAGGGGAGTTGAAACTAGATGATCTTCAAAGTACCTTCCAACCTAACCTGTTCTTTGAGTCTATGAAATGTTGACAGTTTGAGCCAGTGTTAGTTCATCCTACTTGCTTCCTACCTGGCTTCTCTCACAAGTGAAGTGGTCACAGAATCACAGAAACATTCCAGTTGGAAAAGACCCTCAGGATCACAAAGTCCAACACAGAACTCTACGCTATAAGGTGCACCCTAAACCATATCCCCAAGCACCACATCCAAACCACTTTCAAACACATCCAGGGTTGGTGACTGCACCACCTCCCTGGGCAGCCCATTCCAATGCCTCACCACTCTTGCTGGGAAAAAAAATTTCCAGATGTCCAGTCTAAACCTATCCTGGTGCAGTTTGAGGCCATTCCCTCTTGTTCTATCACTAATTTCCTAGCAACAACCTCTCCAACAGAATGCCAGAACCAGTACTTTTAAGGTACAGTTGCACAGCCTCCTGCTTGTGTAGCTTGCATGTTTTCCAGCTTAACTAGGCAAAATGGGTCACTGCTGTATCAGCCAGTGTCTGGAGATGGATGAAGAGTAATTGGGAGCCAGAAAAATGTATTAATGTTGATGACTGGAAACCTGCCATTTCAGCCTGTCTGTAAGGCCCCTCTGCACTGTCTGCAATGAACATAATGTAAAGAGGTAAATCTTACCATCTGCTGCTTTTCAGTTGTGGTACAAATGGCCTAATTAACGGGAAGTGTCTATTGTCCTGTGAATAATACAGAGCTTTTAGCTGGCTTTACAGGGGAAGAAGAGTCTTGTTTGAAGTAGGAAAACACAGATCAGCAACAACAAGACTTAGCCTCTTACCCCTACAACCTTGAAAGCTTTAAAGCTCAGTTTTGTTTTTTTAACTAATTTTTTGTGTCTTTCTCCCCACCTCCCCCTACTGTTTACTGGCATGCTGTTTGTTGAAGGATAGTGGTGAAAGCCTGATTTACAGCATTTGTTTGTGTGCCTTAAACTGATCCTGTCTGTTGCATAACATTTACAGCCTGTGGCACTGTTAGAGGAATCATAGAATGGTAAGGTTGGAAGGGACCTCAAGGATCATCCAGTTCCAACCCCCTGCCATAGGCAGGGACACCTCCCACTAGCACAGCTCACTCAAGGCNAGGCTTCCTATCAGCAGAGTAGTGTAGGGCTAAATCCCCAAAGTATCTGTTGATCCCAGACAAGAAGCCTGGACAAATACACTTCTATCTTTGATGGCTTCCTGTATTTTTATTTTTCTTCCACGATCTTTTTCGTGTGTTGTGTAGTCTTTGCAGGTGAACATTAAGCAACTTGTTGAAGTTTGTGGCACATCTCACAGAATCACAGTATGCTAGGGCTTAGAATGGACCTCAAAAGATCATCAAGTCCAACCCCCCTGCCAGGGCAGGATCACCTAGAGTAGGTCACACAGGAATGCATCCAGGCAGGTTTTGAATGTCTCCAGAGAAGGAGACTCCATAACCTCTCTGGGCTCTGGCACCCTCACAGTGAAAAAGTTTTTCCATATCTTCATGGGGAACCTCCTCTGCTCCAGCTTGCACCCATTGTCTGTTGTCCTATCGCTGGACATTGCTGAGCAGTGCGTGGCTCTGTCCTCCTAACACTCACCCTTCACGTCTTTATAACCATGAATGAGGTCACCTCTCAGTCTTCTCCAAGCTAAAGAGCCCCAGCTCCCTCAGCCTTTCCTCAAAAGGGAGATGTTCCACTGCCTTCAGCATCTTTGTGGCTCTGTGCTGGACTCTCTCAAGCAGTTCTCTGAAGTTCTTCTTGAACCGAGTGGCACAGAACCGAATACAACATTCCAGATGTGGCCTCAGCAAGGACAGGGTACTTCTCTCAACCTACCTGAGAGAACTTCTCTCAACCTATTGACCACAGCCCTTCTAATCCACCCCAGGATGCCATTGTCCTTCTTGGTCACAGGGACACATTGCTGGCTTACGGTCATCCTTCTGTCCACCAGGACCCCCAAGTCCCTTTCCCCTATGCTACTCTCCAACAGGTCAGTCCCCAACCTATACTGGTCCCTGGGGCTGTTCTTTCCCAGCTGCAAGACTCTACACTTGCCCTGCTTGGATTTCATTCAGTTTCTCCCTGCCCAACTCTCCAGCCTGTCCAGGTCTGGCTGAATGGCAGCACAGCCTTCAGGTGTGTCAGCCACTCCTCCCATGTTTATGTCACCAGCAAACTTGCTGGCAGTGCCCTCTGTGCCCTCTTCGTGCAGGTCTTTGATGAATACATTGACTAGTACTGGCCCCAGTACTGACCCCTGAAGGACTACTCTAGATAGAGGCCTCCATCTGGACTGTGCCATTGACCACAGCTCTCCCATTGCTATCACCTCACTACTCTGACTGTAGTACCAAATAAAACTGAAATGCTGCACAGGCTGCAACATCAGTAGCATCCAAAAGCAGTTCAAACCACCTGTAGATGACATCAAAAGCATTGTAATTGCTTGTAACACTTGCTGTACCACTTCAGAGAAACTGTTTGGAGATGGCTTTCAAGCTGCATTAGATTCTCTGGCTAGTAGTAATTTGATCATAGATGATGTGACTTTAGTAGTTGTATGCTTTCCAAAAGTAATGGCAGACAGCCCAGAGATCTTGCTGATAAAAGTTTATGCAAGGAAGTTCATTTGGTGTGACAGTGTGCTGGGAGGGAGCAGGAGGAGTAGGTATCACATCAGTGAGCTCAGGGACGAGAGTGCCATCATTTACTTCACAAAGCTTAACAGACTTGCAAATGTGTCTGAATTGAAGAGAATAAAAATAACTGGTAATGTCTTCCCCAGACTATTAACAAGATGTCACCTACGTCCTTAAAATTGGCTCTCAGACAGCTCAGAGAAGGAGCTTCCATGAGCTTACAAGAGGTACTCACGATGGAATACAGACTGAGCCAAGCATGCATGGTAAGCAACTGTTGAAAGCTCAGTTTTGTTTTTTTAACTAATTTTTTGTGTCTTTCTCCCCACCTCCCCCTACTGTTTACTGGCATGCTGTTTGTTGAAGGATAGTGGTGAAAGCCTGATTTACAGCATTTGTTTGTGTGCCTTAAACTGATCCTGTCTGTTGCATAACANTCTCTTCCCAGCCACAGAGGAGTACCCAGTTTGTTAGAGGCTAAAGCTGACACAGGTTACATCAAGGACTCACAATTTAGTGGTTTTTATTTTCAGTATCTTCTTTGTGTGCTTGTTTGGCCAAAGCTTTCTTTTTTCCAGTTCTATGTCCTGAAGGAGACTACATTAATGATGGTCAGATGGGAATGGTAGAAGGCTTTGGAAACAACTATGATAGTGTTAGAGCATAGAGAGTTTTGTATTTGGACCATAAATGTATTCTCAAACACATTTCATATTTAAATTACTTGGTCCTCAATGCCTCAGTTCTCATCAGCAGGATGGAAATGGTTTTATATATATATGTCTGGAGCAGAGGAGGAGTCCAGAGGAGGGCCACCAAGATGATCAGAGGACTGGAGCACCTCTTCTGTGAAGATAGGCTGAAAAAAATAGGGCTCTTCAGACTGGAGAAGAGAAGGCTCAGGGAAGACCTTGTAGCTATGTTTCAGTCTCTAAAGGGGACCTACAGGAAGGCTGGGGAGGACTGTTTAGAAGGGCCTGGGGTGACAGGATGAGTAGCAATGGTTTGAAACTGGAGCAGGGCAGATTTAGACTGGACATCAAGAGGAAGTTCTTTACAATGAGAGTGGTGAAACACAGGTTGCCCAGGGATGTGTTTGAGAAGAGTCCCTGGAGACATTGAAGATCAGACTTGATGTGGCCCTGAGCAGCCTGCTGTAGTTGGAGGTGTCCCTGCTGACTTCAGGGTGATTGGACAAGATCACCTTTGAGGGGCTTTTCCAACCCAATGCAACCTGTGAACCTGTATATCATTTTCTTACAGCATTCCTGAAAGGTAGTTATTAAATAGGTTTATAAAAATGTATAGATTTATTAAAGAGATTTTATAAAGAGATTTTGATACTATTTGTAGTAAGGGCTTGAGCACTTTGGGTAACAAACATAGGAGGAAGTGACCCTTTCACCAGCACAGAGTTGCTAACTGAATTATCTGAATGGATTTCTTCAAAGCTTCCTCATTAGTTCTGTTCACATTTTAAAGTAAAATTTTTATGTACCTGATTAAATTAATGATGACAGATCAAGTAAATGCTTTAAATAAAGAAATAAAGAGGAGTGAAAATACATCTGATAAATATATCTAGTTCTGATATCTTGTGTTGCCTGGTGGGATCCTTGCCCTATTTCTCCTGAAACAAGCATTGCTGTTCAGTTGCAAGTGAATCCTTAGGGATTTAAATGTTCCATTTAAGCTTATAAAAAAATAACTCCATGTTTCTAGGATTGCATTTAGCTGCAAAGTGTTCCAAGTAAGCAGAATACATCTCAGTTCCTAAAGACTGGCCTTTCCCTGAAGGATTTCTGATTCTGCATGATCCCCATCATGCTAAACTCTTCAGGAGAATTTGTGAGATACCCAGTGCAAGCCCTCTCTGTGTTGGGAAAGTTGGCTGATAACTACAGTTCACCTGACTGATGTAATTTAAGAGTTGTGGCTGCATTTAAGCAAGAGGCTCTGGAGCTCTTTAATAAATGAGACTAGATGAGAACAGTACAAGTGGCATTTAAATAAATCTTGAGAACATGAGGATCTTGAGATGCTGAGGAGTGACTTGAGAGCAATCTCAAGGAGAAGGCCTTGGGGGTTTCAGTTGATGGAAAAACTCAAAGTGAGCTGGCAATGGCCACTTGCAACCCAGAAGGCAGCCATGTGCTGGATTGCATCCAAAGCAGTGAGAGCAGCAGGAGGAGGGAGGTGATTCTCCCCCCTGGAGGTGTTCAAAGCAAGGTTGGATGAGGCCTTGAGCAACCTGGTCTAGTGGGATGTGTCCCTGCCCATGGCAGTGGGGTTGGAACTAGACAGAATCATAGAATGGTAGAGTTGGAAGGGACCTCAAGGATCATCCAGTTCCAACCCCCTGCCATAGGCCCCTGCTACACTTCCCACTAGCACAGCTCACTCAAGGCCTCATCCAACCTGGCCTTGAACACATCCAGGGAGGGAGCAGCCACAACCTCCCTGGGCAACCTGTGCCAGTGTCTCACCACCCTCACTGCAAACAACTTCCTCCTAACATCCAGTCTAAATCTCCCCTCTGCCAGTTCAAACCCATTGCCCCTTGTCCTGTCATTACAAGACCTTGTCAATAGTCCCTCCCCAGCCTTCCTGTAGGCCCCCTTCAGATCCTGGAAGGCTNAAGGTTGCCTTCCAACCTAAGCCGTTCTGTGAATCCTATGGAAGTTTTCATTTTGAGCAGACCTGGGATAGGAAAAGATGGGATAAATAGAATCTGACATGCTAATAGCTTGGGATTTTTTCTCTTTCAGAAAGGCCATGACTTCTATGAAGGGGTTCGAGCAGGTAAGCATGCACACCAGGAACATTTCTCAGTCATATGCAAACTCTGTTGTGTTGCTTCTCAGGAGGTTAATGAAAGCCCAGAGAACACTTCCCAGCTTCCTACAACTTTTGCTTATTGGGCTCCTGTATGGCCAGAATTTATTACTTCTTCCCAGGTCTAACAGCCATAGAATCACAAAATCATTGAAGCTGGAAAAGACTCTGAGATCAAGTCCAGCCTATAAGCTAACACCACCACATCAGCTAAACCATGCCACCAAGTGCCACATCCAATCTTTTCTTAAAGACCTCTAGGGATGGTGACTCCACTACCTCCCTGGGCAGTCCATCCCAGTGCCTAATCACCCATGCCATGATGAAGTGCTTCCTAACATCCAACCTAACCCTCCCCTGACTTCAGGTTATGCCTTCTTGTCCTGTCACTGGCTGCCTGGGAGAAGAGCCTGACCCCTACCTGACTGCAACTTCCTTTTAGGTAGTTGTAGAGAGTGATAAGGTCCCCTCTAAGCCTCCTCTTCTCCAGGCTGAACACCCCCAGCTCCCTCAGCCTCTCCTCATTAGACTTTCCCTCCAGCCCCCTCCCCAGTCTCATTGCTCTCCTCTGGACCCACTCCAGCACCTCAACATCCTTGAAGTGAGTGGCATGGTGTTGCTTTGTGTAAATTCTTTCATGGAATGGTAGGGTTGGA
>WBNM01034357.1:0-21329 GCA_013399055.1 Ramphastos sulfuratus
TGATTCTATGATTCTATATATCCCATACACTTAAACTTTCAATGCTATACTTGTGAGGGATTTGGACGTGTAGGACTACATCTTCTAAATCAATCTCTGCTACCTGATTGATCTTCAACCACAAGGGAGAAGTTACCTTTATAATGAACCTGCCAAAGTAAGAATGGCTCCTTTTCTTCCTCACTTTAATCTCCCTGTCCTATATAGGAAGGAAAATAAGACCTGACTTATAAATCCATTTCTTATGGTCAAAAGGTTTCTTGAATCTTCTGAAGTTAATAGCTCTAAGCTACTCAGATATCTTGAAGATTTGGGGTACATTTGCTGGTTGAAACAATTTCCAAACACCTATATAGAGTTAGAGTCTCTTAATGTGAGCTGTGCTGACGAATGCTCATCAATCCATTTGAAAAATTGTAACTAGTTCTAGAACTGGTCCAAATTTTTTTAAAAAGGTGTTTTAGCAACTTGATAACCAATAATTCATGTGACTCAGAGGAAGTAGAGAGTAGAAGAGATAGAAACAACAGATAACATACATTATCTTCAGCTGCACACTCACACAGTGAAGGGGTCTGGAACTGGTAATAATGATAGAGCCATTAGCCATAGGTAGTGTGGGAGTTTTCGTGGCCTTTTGCTTGATTTCTTTTTTTTATGGCACTACCAACTGTTTGAGTCACAGTTCTGAGTGAATTTTGACTTCTAATGAGTTGTGCCCAGTGTCCAGATGAAGTATAGTAATTTCATCATTTGGCTAGCCAAATATGAACCAAGAGAGCATTCAAGCAGCCAAGAAAGGCAACAGTATCCTGGCCTGTATCAGGTATAGTGTGGCCAGCGGTGAGTACTGGTGATGCCACACTTCAAGTACTATGTTCAGCTTTGGGCCCAGGTAAGTGGTGGAGTCACAAAACCTGGAGTTGTCTAAAAGATGTTTGGATAAGAGGCTTAGGGATATGTTCTCACAGTTGTGTATAGGGAGATATTAGGTTGTGGTTGGACTTGACAATCTTCAGTTCTTTTCCAACCAGGCAATTCTATGATTCTTACCACCCTCCAGGTCCCAAACTGGTCAGTTTCAACACCGTATTTTCCTTCTTTCCATATATGCTTCTTCTGTTAAGGGTATTTAAATACAACCTGTGCTGCCTAATGAAATTGACTTCTATGAATCTTTATGTAACATGAAGCTTTCTTGTGAAATTGGACTCAGCCCTTTATAACAGTTCAACTTTCAGGCTTTAGCAACCATGAACAAGGCAGTTTTCCTGCAAGACAATGTGCAGGTCTGTAGTCTTCCTTGGTGTATGTGGACCTACATGGAGAGGCAGTATCCTCCTTTGAAAGGCTCATAGACTGTCAATGGCTGCTCCCCTGTTCTCTCTTAAAATCTCACACAACATAGGTGAATTTTAGGACATTTTCCAAAGCAAGCAGCAAATTCAGCAACACTAGCTACAGTTGGGGTTATTTTTATTTGGTTTGGTTGTTCATGGGTTTTTGTTTGTTTATGGGGTTTGGTTTGGGCTTGGTTTTACGTGTTTTGTGTTTTATTTGGCTGGGTTGTTTGTTTGGGGTGTGCGTTTTGTGGTCCTTTTTTGTTGTTGTTTGTTTGGTGTTAGGGTTTTGTGTTATTTTTGGGTTTGTTCATTTGTTTGTTTGTTTGTTTGTTTGAGGGGGTGGTGGTGTATGCAAGTTCCTGAAAAATAACTCTCTCCTCAACAAATCAAGTTCTTCTGAAAGCACTGAACTGTACTCTTGAGCCACAGAGGAGTACTGATTTACTTAAGAGGGTAGCAGCCTGTTTCATTTAATATAGGCCTGATGTTTTAGTCATAATTGAACCACTACTTAAAATCAGTGATAGACTCTTGCCTCTCATCTCTTTGTTTGCTCAAAGCGGGAAGTAGATTCTGACAAGAAAAACCTCTGTTTCAGTTTGCCACTGCTTTATGTACCAATGAGTCACGATTTACACTGGGCCTCTAAGTGCTTTTGTACTCTTATTTCTCCTCTTTAACTCCTCTCTGCTTAAAATCATCAGCAAATGCTATTAGTGCAATATTCTGACTCTTTTTTGGCTCATTAGGTAGTGCTGATCCTTCAGGCAGAAGGATGGCTGCAACAGCTGACTAATTACCCAGGGAGTACATAGAGGGGAGATCTGGGAACACCGAGATTGCTCACAAAATTATAGGTTGCAAGTCACTGTGTGGAAAAGGGAGAAGACAGCATGAATAAGCCAGGGGTGAAGCCAGAAACATCACTTTGCTGTTCTCCTCCACGGCCCATTATCACACTGCTCGAGGGCAGTGCTGTGACAAAGAAGTAAAGGGGCATTCCTCTTTTCACTCCTCTTCTTGTGGTCGATTGGGAAAAAATTGACCATGCTGTGCTTGTACCTGCTGCATCTCTACCTCTTTTAATCAGTGGGAAAGGGCAAACATATGATGAGAAGAGATAGATCTCGTCTAAATATATCTGCTTCAATTTGTGAAGGAAGCAGAAGCACAGGGTTCTCCCTGTGTGAGTGTCTTCCAATTTGCTCGAAACATTTGTGCTGTAATTCTTTATGGAGCTATAGAAAATTGATAGCAGCACTGCGGAATTAGAAGACCTTTCTGTAAGAAAAATGAAGCTGAAGCTTGGCCTGAATGGTTCTGTTACAGACTGGGGATGTGGGAAGTGGGTGCTCTGCTTATTTTCAGAGGTAAAACTTCTCAGAACCAAATTGTTACATATTTGAGGTCAACATTTTGTACATAGATGGTAGTATCCTCAATATCCTTCTTCCCCGCCCCCCCCCCCCTTCCCCCTTCTTGCAGAGTCAAGATGGGGGAAAGAGAAGACTGCAGGAAGGAGGCAGGAGAAGGCATCTTTCCCATCTAGGGCTGTAGTCAGTGCACATGGACCCTTCTCCATGCCAGTGTCAGAACTCCGCACTTTGGTAGGCCTAGAATGCAACAGGTTGAATTCCCTGCTTCTTTTAGTGATGTTATGACACAACTACTCTCAGAGATATTGAAAGGGAGTGAGCCTAAAAGCACACACTTCTTCCCGCTGTAAAGCTTCTCCCTCATGGAAAAGTGCTTCTCCCTCACTGTAAAGTGCTCCCTTGCTGTAAAGCACTCTTTCTGGCTCTGTCTGGATTCTCACATCATGCATTGTGGATTATAATTGCAGTTATGGAAGGCTTCCAGGAAAATAGGAAAGCATAAGAGGAATCCTCCCAATTGCAATGCCACCTCGTGAGCAAATTGGAATATTTCCTAGAGTCTCTGGGAAATTGCCTGCCTCTTGTTAGTGGCAGAATAGTCTTGGCTTGGGGACTTACCTTTTTCCAATTGCTGTTCCTTAAATTGTTAGTGCTTGTATATATATAAAGCATTTTCCAACCAAACACAAAATCTGTATTTTTTCCTAGCTTCATATACAGTTACATGGGGATGGGGTTTTGGATTAATATTTATATTTTTATTAACTGCCTGTCTCAATACCTCTTCATTTTATAACAACATAATATCTCTTTATCCCTGACTTGCAGATCACAAAATGATGTGTTACATGCATTTTCACAGGGCAGAGTGGGGGCAACGAATATTTGCAAATTGTTGCTGTAAGGCATATTGGCAGGTTCAATTGTGGGAAGCTTCTGTGCACTGGTTTTTGCTACATTTAGTCAACACATTGGCTGCTTGTACACATGTATTTGTGACTGAAATGCATTTGTCTATCAGCAGCATTTGGAGGTCTCAGCAGTATATCCTTCTGTTTATTTTGGTCTCCCTGAAGGTGGAGTGATAAAAGTTGTGTTTTGGTATATAGGCTTTTGCTGAATTTAGCTCAAATAAGAAGCCATGATGGGAAGCATACATTACCCTACTGATGATCTCATGTGCACAACATGACTTCAGGCTCTTAGAATGATCAGGTTTCTTTCCAAAGAGGGGCAGGTTTCATGGTGAGACTGTTAAAGAGGAGGGTAATGAGGAGCAGTGCAGTGATACTGATAAAGACACAAATGCCTCAAGTTCCATTTTGCTTGTATTCTTATGCTGGGAAATCAAGTGCTTCTGCTCTCAACATCCACAAGTATTAAGATATTTTCCTTAAAACTATTCACTCTTCCCAACAGTGTTTTTGGGGTTATAAGGTTTTAGAAACAGTACAAAATTTCTGTAAAAATACTCTTTCATCAGTTTTTAGCAATTTCTTTGATAAAAACACATCAGTTAATTGCTTTCCAACCAACCCATATCACCAGTACTTTCTGAAATTATCCACTTCTCTGTTGGTAGTTAAATCCATTAGTCGACATTTTTACCCAATCAAAAACCATATAGTGTCTACTCACATGAACTGAGTGACTAGTAGTGCTTCTTCGTGCGGTGGTAAACCTAGCAGTGCAGGGAAAACAATCACTTTCCCTCTTATTTGCATTGCCTTGAAACAATTTTAATGCAGTAGCTTCTGTTCCTTCCTTCCTTCCTTCCTTCCTTCCTTCCTTCCTTCCTTCCTTCCTTCCTTCCTTCCTTCCTTCCTTCCTTCCTTCCTCTTCCTTCCTTCCTTCTTTATTTCTTTCTTTCTCCCTCTTTCTCTTTCTCTTTCTTTCTCTCTTTCTCCCTTTCTCTCTCTTTCTCCCTTTCTCTCTTTCTCCCTTTCTCTCTCTCTTTCTTTCTTTCTTTCTTTTTCTCTCTCACTTTCTCTCTTCCTTTCTCTTTCTTTCTTTCTTTCTCTTTCATTTTATCTCTTCCTTTCTCTCTCTCTTTCTCTCTCTCTCTTTCTCATTCTTTCTCTCATTCTCCCTTTCTCCCTCCTTTCCTGATTTCTCCCTGTCTTCTTCCTCCACTCTTTCTCTCTTCCTTTCTTCATTTCTTTATTCTTCATGAACAGTTCATCATTTCTTAGTCACAAAAATGGAGATACTGGAGCAGCCCAAAATTCTAGTTGGCTAAGTGCTTGCCTCTCAGAGCTGTGAAAGTTGTTTGTGTGTGTGCACATGGATGTAAAGTTGCACTGACTTCATTAAAGCATGGAGCCTCCAGTTTAGTTTTGCAAGTTTTTACTTCGTTTCCTGAACCACTCAGCCACCTTTCAATTTTTAATTTTTATTTTTCTAAAAAAACACATCTCAAAGAGTAAAGAAGGGGTAAAGAGAGGGACTGTTACTGAAAATAAGGTCTGTGCTGTTGTTGAAAATAAGGTCTGTGGACCTAGGCTTTCTTGTGGCATTTCCTTTATTCCCAGGACCCTCAAAGGAGGAGAAGAGTGTTCTATTTGGGGACAATGCTGGCAACTGAAGGAAGTTCTCAGTCATTCTTCCTCATGCATGGCAATAATGAAGAAAAAATGTTATGAGATCCTTGTTTTTCATAGTCTACATTTATTGATCATCAGTGCAGTGTCTCTTCTGTTCCCTAACAAAATGATGGAATGTGTTTTGTTAAGGTTAGGAAAATAAAGATTCTAATTTTTGTATACTTCAAGTTTAAACAGAATCTCTTCCCCATCTTTGAGTGTCTACACACAAAATTCTTGCTGATCTAACCTCTTAAAAAAATGATCTTTCATGATTTTTCTCTGTGCTTGTAGAAAGGCAGTAGGTCTCAGATTATCAATAAACTCCTTAGAAATACCTTTCTGTAGTGCAATCTACTTTCTTTGTCACTCCAAATACAAATGCAGATTTTCACTATCTATATATTAAAATACACAATTTTTTGTTACTAATAGATAAAAATTCTAGCGTAAAACATCTCGATTAATGCAAACACACTGTGCCTATCTCTGCATTCCCAGCCACACACTGTGTCCTTAACATCTGCTCAGCTCCATTTAAGTTATTATTGTCCATATGGTATGGCCATGAAAGAATGACAGAACAGTGATGCAACTGCCTGCAATAGCTGCTGATGGTTGCAAACTGTTCACTCAAGGAAAGCAAGTGATTATTCAGAATCATGTTACCAAGAACAAATCTCTTCACTGAGCACTAGGTTAATTAATTTTCTAGTGTGTTAATTATGGAGCGTTGCTTCTGCCACAACTCAGGTGCAAGCTGTCTCTCACAGAAGTAGTAGGCAAGAAGAGTTTAGCAAGGGTATGAAGCTAATTCTAAATGAGTGAAAAAAATCTGCTTTTTGACATGGAAAGATGCTGCAGTTACACCAAACTGATGAATAAGGTTCTTGAGTACAAGAGAGCAGAAAGGATGCTACTATAATCACTGGTATCCTGGAACCTGTCCAAGCCATATATGTAGAGACACAATCTTTCCCTTATACCTCTTGGTCTCAAAAGCATTTATAGAATTTCCTTGGCTAATAATTTTCTATAAAAATGAAATATTTTTCATTAAATGTATTCAGTGATGTGTCTTTTTCTCTTTTGTAGTTATTAGATCTGGTCAGGATTTTTTTGAAGCAAAGATCATTGACACTCAGCAAATCTGTCTAAACACTTCCTTATTTGGGATAGGAACATGGCAGTTTTAGAAGAAGAAATCTCACAAGGGCCCTAAGAAATTCTCAGTCAATACCAAAGACAATGAGAGATCTCCTTTACCCTAGCACTGTTGAACTACTAGGAAAAAAAAAACAATTCCTTGAGACCTGTGGTTTCAGCTAGACAGAGCAGTCCTCTGCATTTAGATCTCTTTCCCTGTACCTACTTGTGAGTGTATTGGGTATTTTGAGCTCGGTTACTTTTGCTTTCCAGAATGCTCATCATAATGAGAATGACAACAACAGGAAAAGAAAAAGAGAAGGAAAAAAATCCCAACCAAACCCCCAAAACCCAGCTTTCCACACCCCCCTCCCCCCACCATAGCTAAACAGGTTAAGTTCTCATTCTACCTTGAAATGCAGAAATAGGACAAGTATGTGGATTGTCTCCTTGAAGACATTTCTGAACTGTATGACCTTAATATTATCTCTAGTTTATCTCTTTTCCATTCTGAGCATTTTAGTCCTTTTTGTGGGTCTGCCTTTGAAACTTTGACCTCCTTATAGACTGAAAAAACACTTTACTTCAGGTGATTAAAAAAAAAATAGAAAAATATATATAATTATTAAATATAATTGCAAAATCATAGAATTGTCTGGGTTGGAAGGGACCTCCAAAGATCATGTAGTCCAACCCTCTCTCCAGTCAGCAGGGACATCCTCAGACAACCATGTTGCTCACAGCCCTGTCAAGCCTCACTTTGAATATCTCCACAGATGGAGCCTCAGCCACCTCCCTGGGCAACCTGTTACGCTACCCTGACGTACAGGACTTGTTCCTAACATCCAATCTAAATTTGCTCTTCACTAATTATAAAATGGTTTGGGCTGGAATGGACCTACAAAGGTCATTTAGTCCAAACCCCATGCAGTGAGCAGGGACATCCTCTACTAGACCAGGCTGATCAGAGCCTTATTGAGCCTGCTGTTGAATATCTCCAGGGATAGAGCCTCAACTACCTTCTGGAGCAACCTGTTCTGGTGTTCCACCACCAGAATGGTGAAGACCTTCTTCCTAACATCGAGTCTGTATCTACTCTTCTCTAATTTCAAATCATTGCCCCTCATCCTATCACTACAGGATTTTGTAAATGGTCCCTCTCCAGGTCCCCTTCAGGTACTGTAAGATTGCTATTAGGTCCCTCTGGAGCCTTCTCCAGGCTGAACCACCCCAGCTTCCACAGCCCGAATTTGTAGCAGAGGTGTTCCAACCCCTGATCATTTCCATGGCCTTCTTCTGGACCCGCTCCATCAGGTCCATGTCCTTCCTATATTGAAGGCTCCAGAGTACCTCCAAATGAGGTCTCACCAGAGCAAACTGGCAGAATCACCTCACTCAATCTTCTTTTGATGCAGCCCAGGATGCGATTTGCCTTCTGGGCTGCAAGCTCACACTGTCTGCTCATGTTCAGCTTTTCGTCCATCAGCATCCCCAGGTCCTTTTCCTCAGGGTTGTTTTCTATCATCTCATTCCCCAGTCTGTACTGACAGTGAAGATTGTTCCAAGTCAGGTGAAGAACCCTGCACTTACTCATATTGAACCTCATGAGTTTCACCTGGGCCCACCTCTCCAGCTTGGCCAGGTCCATGTGGGTGACATCCCATCCCTCTGGTGTATTGACAGCACCACTCAGCTTGGGGTAATTTCATATAATGAAATTATTGCACACACTTTTTTTTTTCTTTTCTCTTTTGTTTTTTTCTTTTTACAGTGTTTCAAATAATCCCTCTATCGCACTATCTGCAGAAAGGGAAGGTGTTTTGTCCCCCTAAATCTTTACAAATAGCACAGAACTCAGTACTCTGAGCAAGATTTTTCCTCCAATATGCATCAATTCACATTTGTCAATGCTAAGTGTCATCTGTCATGCAGTCTGTGTATCTAGCTTTGATGCAACCTTCTGAAGTTCTGGCGAACTTTCGAACTCTGTTCACATGAAGTAACTTCTATATTGATAATTCTGACATTTTCCACAACTTTTGCTGTCTGTTGATGGATCCCACCAATGGCAGTCTTCTTAGCACTGAGCTGACACAGTTTACCACTCTGAATACAAGGTACGTGTTTCTCTTTCTGGCTCTACTAAGGGGTATTCTAAAATCGAACTTTTCAGTGATCAGCTGTTCTAAGTTTGATAATTGCTTACCAATAAACCCAAAAAAATAATCATTTTCAGAGCCATACTCATGGATTAAACTATGACTGTTCATATTACTTTCATCACATGTTCTGAAGCATATTCTGAAGTCTTTCTCTAAGCCCATTTATGAACCCATCTCAAGGAGCAGGTGTTGCCCATCAGGTATGTCTCCATGTGTGCATCTTTGTACCAAGTTGGAGGGAAGGATCCAGTTGCATCCATGAGGAGGGACAGGGTTGATTGTGTTGGTCATACTAAGACAAAATTTACAGTGGACATTCAATATCCTTCCTTTTATCATATTTATTGTGTTTACTCTTCTACAAAAACCGTTCCATGTGCTTGCTGGTAGGAGAGTGTCGTGGTAGGCCTGGACAGGCTAAATTAGGCTTGTAAATGTACTGGCTTATGCAGACATGTTTTTCTGCTCTCTCTCCTTCTGTTTTGGGGAGAGCAACCACAGGAAAAGGGACAAAGGACCTGGTGTCACTAAGTCTGGGGTCCGGGGTCTGTCCATCCACTGCGGTAAGCAGGGTGCACACGGTTGCCTTGTGCAGGGCCCGTGATCTGCCCAAAAAAGGGTAAAGCAAGCCTATGGCTTCACCCAATATGGCCAAATCTTGGCTAACTGCCATTTGATTGGCTATCTCATGTCCAAAGGTCCAATTGATCTTTGGGCTGNGTACCCAAGCAGCATGCATCTGCAAGGAATGAGTCAACTGTCAGAAGATGGGGCATCTAGGCTGTAGAAATTTTCTTTGGTCTTTGCCACCTTGTCCGGCACTGGAAGCACCACCTTTCTTCTCTCTACTGGCAGCAGTCACATTGGGCAGCTCCAGTGTTTCTGCTCTCATCATGCCACCAGCCAGAGAACCTTTGCCTTGTTGTCACATCATCACATTGCCTCTGCCTTGGGTAAAGCATTCCTTCTCCAATGCTCTTCATGCTATGGTCCTGGCAACTTACCTATGCCTATTAGATGAGGTTTGAAAAGTATTCATAAAAGTTAGTAAGTGTATGGAAGTTGGGGAGTTTAAATTTCAAACCGTCCTCCAGATTTACATGCAGCAGCTTGTCTGGTCATGTGTCAATATAGAAGGTTTACAAAAGGATGGGGGGAAAAAAAGGCCTAAAATCTATGCTGGAATATACTGGTTTATTCTTCTGGTGATAGTGGAACAGGATGTGCAGGAGGCTAGAATGGAGTAATTCAAAAGGACTGGATAATACAAAATAGCATGTTAAAAATATTTATTGGATTTACAAATTCAAAGCCCAGGAGCAGTTCCACTTCTGGTGCAAGGGTCTGGCTCTCTGTACTGCAAAATAAATTGATCTGACTTACATGTAAGAGTTAATTTAAATATAAAACACAGGGTCTCAAAAAATCTCTTACTTTCCCCCTCTCACAGATAGAAATAGCAGGTTAATTTATTTTATGTTTGAATTTCTTGTTAGGGGTTGCTTCATGTTAAATATTTTATTAACCAGCAGAGCTAGCAAAATGCCTGCAGACAATCTCATGACATATCTGTTTGACAGCGTTAACAGCTTATCATCCTTGGTTTTTTTTAGTGTTTTTGTTTGTTTATTTGTTTGAAATTTAAATAATCCTTTCCCAGAACTTAAACTTACTATGTTCCAGATAAAAAGGAACATTTCCAGGTTAGACTAGTTTTGGTTTGGTTTTACTTTTCATAGATTCAAGGAAGTGTGTTTTTGCAAGACCGCAACATACCCTAGTTGAACATGTTTTGTCTTGAATCAAATATGCAAGCACACATGGAAAGCTGGTATGGCAGCCAGTGATCACCTGCATAGTGGCTTGCGGTGATTTCGCAAGTAGTCGGCAACGACCTTAATTATTTCAACATACTGGTTATTGTTTGGGACAGTAGCCAGTAAACAGTGTAAAGTGCTGAACAAAGAACAGTTTTGCTGTTCTTGAGACGCCTTTATTCAAGGCTAATAGACACAGAAAGTTGAGCAATGGCTCCAAAAGCAAAATAATGTGCAGGAAACTGAACATGGTCTAGTTCTTTCCAGGCCTGCTATAATTAGAGTAGTTATTCCCGCTGATTACTCTTGTCTTACAGAGCTGACCAGAAATTATATTCCCATTCCACAGCAATGGTGGCTATTTAAATCCCTGTTATTTTGAGGGGAAAAAAAGAAAAAAAGTTGAAATCAGAAAACAGTTGTTTCTGTTTCTCAATTTGGGATGATAACGCATAAGAAATTTCGAACCATGGGAATCTTTAAACCATGCTAGATATGAATAAATGATTCTGTGGCACAGCTAGGGATGAAGATGCTATTCATGGGCTAGCAGGAGACCAAAGTAGAGCCTAAAACTGAAGAGCTGGCTTCACTTATGAAAATAGTGTGTAGATGTGGACACCTCACACAGGTTAAAGAGAAGTCTTAAGGAACTGTCTGACACAAAGACAGGAGTGGAAGAGAGGGCAGTGAGATCTAGAATAAGCTGGAAGTGGTGGCTGGTCACTTCAGATGTATACTTTCATGCTATAACTATCTGAAGGGACATGGTGGAGAGGCTGGTGCTGGTCTCTTNTGCAGCCACAAAGCCCAAGGAGAAAACACACTGACTCTGATAGAGAGAGACTCTCTGTCTTATCTATGTTTGTGTCCTTGTTTTTATACATCTGAGCAAGCCTATGAGTGAAGTAGACAACACCATTGTTTTCTGTTCACAGACTATAATCTAATTTTTCTCATTAAAATATTCCAATTAGCCTCAAACCAGCTCACCTGGATGTTTCTGTAATTCTGTGATTCATCTCAGACATTTAAAATTCTCAAATACTGCATTTTTTTTTAAGTGAGAAATGTCAATCATTGATACCAGAAAGTAGTTTTCACTGCAGAAAAAATAACAAGGCCACAATATGTCTACATCTCCCCCAAAATGTGTCTGTTTCCTTAACAGGGCCCCAGGAAGCACAGACAGCACAGAGCTGCCAGTCACCACCTCCTGCAAAGCAGTTTCAGGTAGTAATATCAATAACATAACTTTTACTCTGCATTTCTCCATCCAACTTCTTGTGAACTCATACTTTAGAGTCTCATAGAGTCTCAAAAAAAAAAAAATCAAAAAAACAAACAAAAAAACCCCCAAAACAAAACCAAACATGATTTTAATGAGAGATTTCAAATGAGAATCCCTGTGTCTGCATCACCAGCCCTGAATTCCTGCGTGCAGTGCGCAGAGTGTGGAGTAACACATGTTAAGTGATAGTAAGCCTCAGAGCAGACTACAGCTAGCACTCGGGGGAGATTTAATTTATTGTTCAGTGGAATGGATGCTATTGTACAGCGACAGCTGGTGCACTGAATGACACACAGTGACTGCTTGACTGACTCACAACAATAATACCCAGAGAGGTCTGCACATCAGGCTGTCTCTGGGGAGAGGAAAGCAGACTCTGCTGCTTTTGCTAACTCAGACCTGGCTTGTGAACCACTTGTTTCTGATACTGAATCACCAGGTATTTTTTTTTTTAAGAAGTGAAGTGTCCATGTGCTGGAGTGGAGCAGACTTTTTCTCTAGTTTTAATTCTGTTTTCTTTTAGTAGGTGTTTCTCCTCCTCTCATTGCTTAAACTACAGAATCAGTAAATGTGAACAAGCAAAATGAGTGTGTGCTTCAGGTTGCAAGATATTCATCTCATTTATGCTTGAAATTTGTTTTCATAAAGCTATTTTTACTACATAAATACTATTATCTAGAATATTTGTGTATCATCTTAATTTGCAGAAGCCACTATTTTTCTGTGCACAACCTGTAAATGACTTAGTCCTGGGCATAATGTTTTCCTGCTATGTAACTATTTTATATAACACTGTAATGCAAGACAAACCTGACATTTGCGTAAACATAGCTAAGTTTGTTTCTAAACGAAGATAGCTAGGTTGGTTCAAAGCCACAAGGTCAGGGTTGCAAACTGCACTGCATCTCTTCTATGCAGATAGAGTATGTGCAGTATCTTTCAAAGCAAAATTGATAAAACAACCTTCATGCCCTCATTTTGCACAAACAGACTTTACTGTTTGATCAACAGATATATTTCAGATTTGCAGGTGATGCAGAAGATGAGAGTAGTGAATATAACTATATTGTTCAGAGATGGCCAAACAACTACGGCCTTAAAAGCATGTGTGACAGCAAGCTGGGGGTGGGCCTGTAAGGACTTGGAGTCAGGACCTACAGATACAGTCAGGGTTGCATCTGAGTAACTATAAAAGTTGTCTCCACCTTTTTTCTGTATTAATCCATAAGGCAAAAGCAGTTTTGCATGTTATCATCTGTGATGAGCCAAATCTCATCCTTAGTTCACATCTCCTGCAGCAAGATGTCTTTCATTGTAGCCAGTACAAGCAGATCTTGCAATCAGATTGACGCCAATAGAAGGCAATTGTGCGTCTGTAGCCTTGTACTTGCAGCCCTGACTTTCTTCTGTCTGTTAATGGTAGTATGTTTTTTGCTTTCAGTTAGTTGTTTTGAATGAAAGGGAAAATGCAGAATAGTTTGGAAAACTAGCAGCCAGTGAGTTGAACAGTGAATATTTGCAAGCTTCATTTTGATCACCTGCAAATAATTCCTTGGAATTATTGTGTAAGTAGGATGAGGGGATCCAAAGCAGCTAAAGAAAGTGCATCACATATTTGGTGAAAGTATTTGTTTGCATATAATGGTAGACATTTTATGAGGAGTTCATGTGAACATCAACCATCTTAGATGTCTTTGGGGGGATGCAGGAGGATTACCTCACTGTATGCTCTAGTTTAACTTTTAGGAAAAATTGACATTTCAAACAAGCTGCAGTGTTTCCACTGTTCAGTGTCAGAAGCACAGTATTTTGTGTTCAGCTGGTGAAATAGCTTGGTTCCTAACAGGAGTGACACTTTGCTGCCTTCATATACCCAGAAAAGTTGCTGCATTCTTTTAAGTAGCCAGGGAAACCATCATCCAAATGACCAGAGCCTTTCCTTAGTATCTGCCAGCTGGACTTTGCTTGCCTAAAAAAAATTCTTTCCTATTTTTGCTGTTTAGTACTTTCATTCTACTAAACGCATGGTAATTGAATGTGCCTCAGTTACAAGACCTGGCAGAACTGACTGAATTTGCAGAAATTTGGTTCAGCAGGGAATCATCAGTGCTAAAGAGTTAAAAAGAAGAGCCATCACAGGAGCTTTATTATGACAAATCTGACCTGACTTCTAAAAGGGCAATGCTTTTACTTTGCATTCACACTATTAAAATTGGCCAAAAAAGTTTGCTTAATATGAAAGGAAAATTAATATTTTGAGTTCTGCATAGCTTTATCATGCTGCAAACAAGTGATGTCTGGTTTGGGGGGGAGTTGGGTTGGGTTTTTTTTGGGTTTGTTTTTTTTTTTTTGTTGGTTGATTGGTCTTTTAAGAGGTTTTGAGCACTGGACTCATGCACAGATTAGTCCTGATAAACTGTGAATTTTGGTAACATAATTTTCTATCTATTCCAGTTATTGCTGGGAGAAAGTCCCCAAGAGAATTATCTGCTTGTTGACACTTCTCATTGCTTGAAGGTTTTAAGTGCATATTGAATACCTTCAGAAGAGGTACATTTTCTGCTTAACTATCTCCCAGCATCATGCAAACATCTTAAAGAAATACTTTTAACAGACTTGGCTTTTCTACCTGAGACACTTTTTTCTCCTCTACTTTCTCTTAAGTCCTTCAGCTACAATATATAACCAAACAATATGATCACAATATGGAGAAGTAATACTGAAGTAGAGGAAGGTAAACAAATGTAAATTAATGTTTAACAGAAAATATTTCAGAGGAAGGCTACTGAAAGTTTGGCAGATTACATGTACTTACACATTTTAAGGCAGCAATCAGTACAAAATTATTATAAAAGCATTTTTCCACTGCAAACCAGTAAGCATTGTGTCATGGTAATTTGGGAGATAATTTCCTGATAGTGCAGGCAGTTTGGCCATTCTAGCAGAGCTATCCAGAGTGAAATCCAGGGCTTTGTTTCAAAACCTCCTGTAAGTACTTTCCACAGCAGAAAGCACACTGATGATGGTAATGCCTTAAGGCAATCTGCTGGCATTATAAGGCAGGATCATTAACTAAGGTGAATATAGCAGCAAAAGGTACTCTTGTTTCTGATGCCAGAGAGCTCTACCAGATGCTTTCCAGATATTGTAGAGTGGCAATGTAGTAAACCCTTGTGCTGGTGGATGCAGGATGACTGCACTGCCCTGCCTGTGTTTTCAAGTCTCAGTCCTTACTGGCAGCCCTAACTAGCTGACATGCCTGCAATAAAGGATTTTGGTACTTGAGGCACCTTCCTTTGATGCATTTGTCTGCTTTCTCCTCTTCCCTTTCCAGCCCTTGGATATTGTCAGCCTGCTTGGGTAGGGTCTCTCACTGGTACTCCTCTCACCCCACCTTATGATCCACACTACTTCTGCAGTGTATCACAGTTCCTAAAGACCATACTTTGCGAGCCAAATTGAGTGGAGTGTGTTTGGTTGCAGCAAAATATATTGCTACAGAAAAATTACTTGTATCTAAAGGTCGTTCAGCACCTGCATAGAGAAGGAGTTTTGTGTTGGTCTTTAAGATTGCCCCTTAAGGTTAGTGTGTTAGTGTTCACCTTATTTAACAGTGATTCAGGCTTTCTTTATGTTCAAGACATAATGAAAATGAACGAGCCAGAGTCTTTATTATCTATGCTTGCTCACCCCTAGATTCATTTGCAATATATACACTGAAGCAATGATGCTTTTTTGCAAGAAGTACAGAAAAACAAGCAAGCAAACAAAAAACCCTTAAGTTTCTAAAAGCAGATGTCAAAGTTTCAAAGCAAACCTGAAGTAACCAAATTTCACTTTGGTTTGTTGAGGAAGTGGCTTGTAGCTTTAACTGTGGTAGGATGTCTCCACCTTCTGGCTCCCTTCCCGAGCAGCAAGCGAATCCGGGAACATCCCTCAATACATCCTGCATGCAGCCCGGCAGTGCCAAGAGCTGGCACCCAGTAGCAGGACTCAGAGGTGCTTGTACAGGCGAATACATTAGGGAATTCTCTATCTACCTGGCCTCATGAAGCACCTCACAAATTCCTGGGCGTGTCTGTCTCTGTGAAACGCTTGATTCAGTAAGTGGGTGCTACTTTAGCAGTGACATGTGTTCATCACTGCTAGATACATAGATGGGTATTATGTCTCCTGACATGAACATTTGCCAATGTTTAGACTTCTTTCCTACAAAGTGTCTTAGAGGCCTCTGTGACTGAAACTTTTTGGCATTCAGCCGCTTGGGGTTGCCGTTTTGTAAGTGCCTCATCTGCTTCACTCCATCATTTACCCCTCATCATTTACCATCAGGCAAGAGAAAAGACATCCCAGGATTTGCTCATACAGGACTTTGCCCCATGTTTTTTATGATCACACCCTGTATTCCTAGGCTTTAGGTTTGTTTAAAATTATTTATAAAGTAAGCAGGCAACTCGCTTTGACTCTTGCTGAAGACTTTAGAAGGGTTGAGCTTGTAGAGATCTGGGAAAAAACAGGCTAGGAATATAATTGTCTGTTTATTTTATTGTTAAGAGAAAGGAAGAATGTTACTAAAATAGAGCTCAGCTATAACAGGCATTATGGGAGAAGTAGGCTTCTGCATTTGGAAAGTTGAGTAATCCACTAACCATAATGTAAGAAGGCATTAAATTTGGAAACTGCAGTGAGAAGAGACACGTAAGGTTGTGAGTTAAGCTTCTTTACTGATTTGTATGTGCAGATATAGGTACTACTTATGGTGAATTCAATGACATCCTACTTTCTAAATCTTGTTTCATACTTAGATCTTGGAAGATGTAGAAGCATATCTGTAAAGCTGGGCACTGGGACTTTTAATTGCCTCTGTCACTGGTACCTCTATCACTGGTATGCAAGCATAATACAACACTTTGTTTTAAGTGATTTAACTGTGAAGACACTACCTTCACCCAGGATTCAAATAAACTAGTGGCTGCCTCAATTTCTTAGCTGTTTCGTGAAATAGTCTATTGTATCTTACTGCTGTTAAGTTTCTTTCAAGTTTCTTGCTCTCTTTGACACTGACAGGCAGGTTTTCAGAAAATCAAATAATTCAGTCATCCCTCTGAAGTGAGTGCAGACAGCATGGGAGAAATCAGCATCCTTGCATATGCACACAGGAAAACTAAGTTTAAAAAAGAAAAAAAGAAGTCTAATGCAAATTTTATTAGCAATACTTTCAGCCTATTTTGTAGCACAAACCAAAAATGTAGGCTAACATTTGAGCTCTTCTGCCATCTAGTGGAGCCATGGCTACAGTAGGTTTTATAGCCAGGCCTCGATTCTGGAATAAAGAAAAATTTCTTCTGTGGAAATCTTTGTGGGTAAGGAGTACTCTGGCACTGATTTTCTTTGAACGTTTGATCTAAAGAGGAACAGAAAGTAGACCTTGCATTTCTACACCATATTTTCCTAGTTTGTATGCAACTCTGTTGGCTGAGGTTTGGGTTTGTTTTTGGGTTTTGTTGCATTTTGGTTTTTTGTTCTTGTTTGGGTGTTTGGTTGTTTGGGTTTTTGTTTTGCTTTTTTGTTTGCTTTGTTTTGTTTTCTTCTTTTTTGCTCCACAGGAGCTAAAAAAGAGGCGTGCAAGGAGTCATCATTACTCTGATCAAGAAAGATAAGGGAAGTTAGGATAAGAGGGGCTACAGGCCTCTGAGATACTGAACATCTCTAGGTAGTCCTGGGTTCATAGTTTTGAGCACTTCTCAGACTGTGTCCTGAGGGCATATTTAGGTTTTCCAGGTGGTCATTGCTATATGAAGTGTTATATCAGAACTGAAAACTGAATATAGTCATACATCAAAGTGCATATGAAAATGCAAACCTGATCTACCTTGAGAGAGACGGCCAGATGAGAAGGAACTCCTGAACAAAGGGTGCTGTTCAGTCACAGAATCACAGGATCACAGAATGGTCAGGGTTGGAAGGGACTTCAAGGATCATCCAGTTCCAACCCCCCTGCCATAGACATGGACACCCTCCACTAGATCAGGTTGATCAGAGCCACATCCAGCCTGGCCTTAAAAACTTCCAGGGATGAGGCTTCCACCACCTCCCTGAGTGACCTGTTCCAGTGTCTCACCACCCTTATGGTGAAGAAGTTTGTCCTAATGTCCAATTTGAATCTACTTTCCTCTAACTTGGATCCATACCCCCTAGCCTATCATGACCTGACACCCTAAAAAGTCCCTCACCAGCTTTCTTGTAGGCTCCCTTCAGATATTGGAAGGCCACAATCAGGTTTCCTCGGAGCCTTCTCTTCTCCAGGCTGAACAGCCCCAACTCTTTCAGCCTGTCCTCATAGGAGAGGTGCTCCAGCCCTCTGATCATCGTCCTGGCCCTTCTCTGGACCTGTTCCAGCACATTCATTTATTTCTTGTAATAGGGATTCCAGAACTGGACACAGTACTCCAGGTCTTGTGAGAGCAGCATAGACGGGGAGAATCACTTCTCTCAACCTGCTGGCCACACTTCTCTTGATGCAGCTCAGAATACAATTGGCTTTCTGGCCTGCAAGTGCACACTGGTGGCTCATGTTGGTCTTCTCATCCACCAACACTCCCAAGTCCTTTTCTTCAGGGCTGCTCTCAAGCCAGCCAGTGCCCACTCTACATGAGTGCCTGTGATTGCCCTGACTCAGGGCAGGACCTTGCACTTGGTCTTGTTGAACTTCATGAGGTTGGCATGGATCCACCTCTCCAACCTGTCAAGGTCCCTCTGGATGCATCCCTTCCCTCCAGCATGTCAACTGCACCACACAGCTTGGCGTCATCAGCAAGCTTGCTGAGGGTGCACTTAATGTCACTGACAAAGATGTTAAAGAAGACTGGTCCCGGTACTGATCCGCTTGTCACTGGTCTTCACTTGGACAAAGACCAATTGACAGCCACTCTTTTGGTGTGACCATCAAGCAGTTCTTTATCCACCGAGTGGTCCATCCATCAAATCCATACTTTACCAGGCTGGAGATCAGGATGTCACGTGGGACAGTGTTGAAGCCTTTGCTTAGGTCCAGATGAATGACATCAGTTACTCCCCCCTTGTCTATTGATGTTGTGACCTTATCATAGAAGGCTGCCAAGTTTTTCAGGCACAGTTTGCCCTTGGTGAAGCTGTGTTAATTGTACACAATCACCTGTTTGTTATTCTTCTGCCTCAGCAGTGTCTCCAGAAGGGTCTGCTGCATCTCCAGAAGGATCTGCTGCATGTACCTATAGAAATGTCTGCTGTTCCTCTTGATCTTCCTGGCTACGTTTAATTCTAAATGAGCTTTAGCTTTTCTAACCAGGTCCCTTGCTGCTCGGACAGCTTTCTTATACAGCCCCTATTCTAGCTGTGATTTCTTCCGCTGCTTATAGTCTTTAAATACTGTTACACTGATCCTAGACTGTTTTATTTAGTGGTACAGATCTGGGAATATGGTGACTGAAAGAAGAAAAAAAAAACAAAACCAGCCTATTTGACTTTGGCCTTGTATCCTGGTCTTAGTACTGTCTTCATCAGATATCCCATGATATCATCATATCCTGCAGATTAAAAGGGATGTTCCCACTGCTCATAATAATGTTATGACACAGAAGTGTAAAAACATCCATGAGAAACTGGAAGGTGAAATCTACATACATTCTTGACTAACAGATGTAAAGAATGTACCTCTGACTAATAGATACGTAATTGGGCAGTATTCATTAAAGCAGAAACTTACACACCACAAGATGTATCACATATGACCATCTGTCTGTCATTCCTTATCCTCATGTCATAAGAAACAGAGGCCACTGATGAGCAATCTTGCTCTCCACAATGGCTGTGCCAGCATTTTAAAGGGCTGAATTCTTTTACTGCTGCTTGTTTCTAGCTACTGTTGCAGCTGGAGGCAAATGCTTTCCCAGGGCAGAAACAGAGGTATTTAGCTTGAAGAGTGACAGATGATGAGGAAAGGTGGGTAGTCAGAATGAAGTAAGGTATCTTGGCATAAAACTATAGATAAAAATAGAGCATCTTGGTGCATTTCATACATGCACTTTCTGTTGCCTTTGTTCTCAGAGATCTCATGAGAAAAATAATGATAATAAGCAAGCAGAAAAGTTAAGAGCACTAGCAAGATGCCTGAGAAATGTACGCAAAAAAGGAAAGGATGCCTGTCTCACAAAACACAATGGTGTCATTTGTCACAGTGTGTCTTATGCTACAGTTGCCTAGATTTAGAATGTAAGCTATAATGAAGTAATTTATGTCATGTAAACTTTTTTTTGGAGTGCATAGCAAATATTTCTCTACTGGTTGGATAAAAAAAAAAAAATCCATGAAATGGGAGGGGTCTCAACACCAGTGACAAATCACTAAAAATATTTAGTCCCTTCTACCTAACCCAAAACGTAAAAGATACTTTGAACTTTTTTATTAATCAGAATGCATTGTTGTTTACAAAATATATAAATAAATTTAAAAAATCCTTTCCTTGTAATAATGTTAAGAGCAGAGATTGGATCTGTCTCAAATGCTGCCCAGAAAACATCCATTCTCTCTTCCTGCTTCCAGAAGACATAATAACATCATCAGTGCTCTAGGAGGATTAGTGTTTCTCAGCTAATAATATCTCAGCAGTGATTTTATTTCCTCAGGCTACTCTTTGAAATATTGCTGACTGAACAGTGATTCAAGTTCCCAGAAGAAAACTGAAACCAAACCAAAAAACAAAACAAAACAGAAAACCCCCAACAAACAAAACCCAAAACCAAATAATAAACCCAACAAAACTGTCTTCCCAGCAGTAATTACATTTCTAGACACTGCCAGTCACTACAGAACTGCTATGAGAACATGAAGTCAGGAAAAAGAGTGTCTGCTCAGCACAATGTTTTCCAGACATCTATCTTTCAGATCTGTCTGTTCTCAGTTTCCACTGTAGCTTAGCTATTTGACATCTCTGTCTGTACTTCAGACATGCCTTTTTAAAAGTCTACAAAATGTTCTTGTTTTGACTGATTGAAAATACCTATATTGTGTTGATGTTTCAGTGTTGGACATCCAGTTGAATATTTGGAAAAATGTCCATCCCTTATCTTACAGTAGACCTTAATTCCTTTTACAGCTTATATAAACACTAATTGCTATCACGACTGAAGAGACACAAAGAGGACTCCTGGTGAAATAAGGAATCGAAGAGCTTAAAAGATTTGTACAAGTTTGAGATTATGTAGGAAACAGCTTGATGCCCTAAGTAATTCATTATACCTTCTTTAAAAAATTTTCTGCTCACATGTTTTCTGGCATAACACCTAAGATATATTGGTAGAGCAGTGGATGTGGTTTATCTTGATTCCAGTAAAGCATTTGCCACTGTGTTCCACAGTATCCTTGCAGCTAATCAACGGCAGTGTGGTCTGGATGATCAGTTAGAGAGGTGGATTGGGAACTGGTTGAAGGAAAGAAGTCAGAGAGATGTGGTCAGTGGGATGGAGTCTAGTTGGAGGCCTGTAACTAGGGAAGTCTCTCAGAGATCAGTACTGGGACCAGTTCTGTTAAATATATTTGTCTATGATCTGGATGAGTGCACTGTCAGCAAGTTTG
>WBNM01034393.1:0-11983 GCA_013399055.1 Ramphastos sulfuratus
ATTGACAAGGTCTGGGAATGCAGAAGAGGGCAGTCAGAGCCAGAAAAGCTCCAACTAAGACTTCATTTCTCTGCCTGAAGGAGTCTCTGCCTTACCTGACAGGAGCAGAATGCTGTTATACTCTGGTTGAATAAGCAGAGGAGGACTTGCAATACACATTGCTATAAGCAGGCTCAATATACAGTGGATGCTGTAGTGGTTTCAGACAACTTTGTCTTCATCTGACTCACAATCAATGGCAATTTCTTTGCACCTCATTACTGTACATGAATCCTGCTTTATGGCTCATTTGCAGTTTTGGATGGTGCACCACTGAGATGTGCCTCATTGGTATGAAAGTGCTAGCCTAGAACAGAGATCTGATGGACTTTTTTGGAACCTCATCTGCTACAAAAGAGGTTTCTGCTCTTCATTTTCATCAAAAGTTACCCTTTGCCACCTTTCAAACCAAAAGGTGATTTAAGATACTGCTAACCAAGTATTATGTATGATTAATAATGCAAAATACTGAAACAGAAGCTGCAAATCCAGGCACTAAGGATTTGCAGACATTTGTTTCTCCTTTCTGCCTCAGCAAAATGCATCCAGTGAAAGCTGATTGCCTCAGTGCCCACAGGTACTTCCCACTTGCATCCTTTACTCTCCAAACTACACCAGTTTGAGAGAGGACAGACAGCAAGAATGAAGTCATGCAAGAGCACACTGATGATTACCAGCAAGGTAAAGGCCAGCACAGCAATGACTTCAACATACACACTCAGGTAAAGAGATCATAGAATCAAGCAGGTTGGAAGAGAGCTCCAAGCTCACCCAGCCCAACCTAGCACCCAGCCCTAGCCAATCAACCAGACNACTGCTTGGGGTTGTTGTGGCCAAAGTGTACAACCCTGCACTTAGCCTTGTTCCATCTCATCCCATTGGCCTCTGCCCACCCATCCAGCCTGGCCAGGTCCCTCTGCAGTGCCCTTCTACCCTCCAACAGACCCACACCTGCTCCTAACTTGGTATCATCTGCCAACTCACTGATGCTGGACTCAATCCCCTGGTCCAGATCATCAATAAAGACATTGAACAGGATTGGGCCCAGCACTGATCCCTGGGCACAGCACTGGTGTGGGACAGTGGGACATTAGGGCACACCATTGGTGCCAGCTGGATGTGGCACCATTCACCACCACTCTCTGGCCCCAGCCCTCCAGCCAGTTCTTGACCCCTATCAGAGTGAAACCAAGATGCTGTTGTCTTTGGGAAACACACTTTTCACCCTCTTTGGATGAGATCCTTTAGAGTAAACACTTGTTTGGGGGAACAGACTGATCAGAAAGCTCCTTAAAGTAACAGTTACAGTGCTCTTGAAGTCCATGGTAGCTGCACATTGCTCAAACTGGCTCTCCCTCCTATGAACTTGGGAGTTTAATTAATGCTTAGAAAGTCCTTAGCCACCTGGAAAATACCTCAAGAGATTTACTGCAGTCTCTCTACTTCCAGATAACTAATTTGGACTTTAAAGAGGCCTCCAAACTTGTGTTGGGTGTCAGGGTGATAGGTGAGAGAAGCAAAGGCTAATGCATGCCCAGAGCAGAAGGTAGCTCTTTCTCCCAATGACAGTGAGATTAAGATTAGCCTTCTCACGGTGTGAAACAGGAGCACTGGAGTGCTTATGCATTTCTGCTGTTCAGTTTCTGTTTATCCCAAAGCCAGATAACAGTTGGAGCCTTCTGTATCTGGGAAAGAGCTGAAAGAGACTAATTCATCTTTCCTTCATGTCATTGTACAATTTATGGTCTCCTGGATTGTTCCTATCCTCAGCTGACTGGAATACCAGCAGAATGCTTTCCTGATGACCACAGACCTTTGCCAGTGCCAGGGAATCTGGGTTTTATATTTTACTTTTGAAATACCTTATTGTGACCTTGCAGTATCTAAAGGGGGTTACATGAAAGCTGGGGAGGGACTTTTTAGGCTGTCAGGTAGGGATAGGACTAGGGGGGATGGAACCAAGCTGGAAATGGGGAGATTCAGACTGGAGGTTAGGAAGAAGTTGTTCAGCATGAGGGTGGTGAGAGCCTGGCAGGGGTTGCCCAGGGAGGTGATGGAAGCCTCATCCCTGGAGGTGTTTAAGGCCAGGCTGGATGAGGCTGTGGCCAGCCTGGTCTAGTGTGAGGTGTCCCTGGGCGTGGTAGGGGGATTGGGACTGGATGCTCCTTGTGATCCCTTCCAACCCTGCCTGATTCTATGATTCACATTCACACTGGAGTTTTATGTTAGTGGAGTCAAGGCAGCACTCCCTAGCTGTGACATTTAGAGCTTTGAGAAGGGTTAGGATTAAATTCCTAATTGGTTGTTAGAACAACTGCACAGTTTCATGATGCTTGTTGAAAATACCACAGTATAAATTTCAAAACAAATTTTCCCCTCATTTTCAGAGGGAAAAAACAAACAAAAAAGACCTCCAAAAGAAGTTTCCATATGCCACACAGTGCTTAAGGGAAATCCTAGCTTAGTTATCCTGCCTGGGCTCAGCTCTGACAGAAACCTGACAGCTTTTCTGAATGCCTACAGATGGGACAGAAGCATTTGTCAAAGTGCTCTTAATTACTTGCAGGAGGAGCAAAGGAGTAAAGTAGGTAACAAATGATCCTGCCCTACAGCAGTGCATCAGTCATCACTGCAAGGTAGGGAACCACCCTCCAAAGCAAGCGTGGTGGGGCACTGCTAGCACTGCCTTTACCATCCAAAGCTGAGGGAGTGCCACCTACAAAATATTCCTGCATTTTCCATTACAAGTCACCTAGCTCCCTCTGATTAAAAGTGAGCTATCTCCCTCTAATTTTCAGGGGCTTTATGACTGATATTCTGCTTAAGGAAGAACATTTGCATTAAAAACAAAATTTTAAAAACCCCCAAAAATAAAAATAAACAACAAAATACACAAAGCAACAACAAAATAAAGTAAAAATTAAAATAAAAATAAAAACGATAATAAAAATTTCAAAAATTAAAATTAAAAAATTAAATTTAGAAGTAAATTAAAAACAAATAATAAAATAAATTTTTTAAATATTCAAAATAGAAAATCAAAATAGATAGAAAATCAAAATAGAAAATCAAAATAGAAAATCAAAATAGAAAATCAAAATAGAAAATCAAAATAGAAAATCAAAATAGAAAATCAAAATAGAAAATCAAAATAGAAAATCAAAATAGAAAATCAAAATAGAAAATCAAAATAGAAAATCCCCACAAAATAAAACAACAGCAACAAAACCCAACCACCAAACTAATCTGCTAAGCAGCAATTAAATTACTTTTGCTTTCAACTTTATTCAAAGATCCAATTTCTTACTTCAATTATTGATTCTAAATGAAAATAAATTCTCCAGTCATTATATTTCCTTGAGCTCTGAGACTTGGGAAGCACCCAAAATTCTCTATGGTCTTTGAAGAACTGGAAGCCCAAGTTACATTGCATTCCTTTCAACAATTCCTCTTTGTCCCTAGCCCTGCCTATGAATGCTGCAGGAACTGTGGGGAATGGAGCACAGAACTCCCAGTGGGCAGATTCAGCCTGGATGTTAGGAAGAAGTTGTTCAGCATGAGGGTGGGGAGAGCCTGGCAGAGGTTGCCCAGGGAGGTGGTGGAAGCCTCACCCCTGGACATTTTTAAGGCTAGGCTGGATGTGGCTCTGGGCAACCTGATTTAGTGGGAGGTTTCCCAACCCATGGCAGAGGGGTTGGAGCTGGATGATCCTTGAGGTCCCTTCCAGCCCTGACTGATTCTATGATTTCAGAAGATGAATTGCTACATGTCTGCTTTAGGAATAAAATGCAATTAGCTCAGCAGCATGAGGAGATCAAATCAGTGAATTAACTGTTCAGTTGTAGGCTTTTTTGATATTCAAGAGGTGAGACTGCTGAAAGAACTGCAATCTCTCTTGTAGCTTAACTCCTTCTCACAGTTCTAATGCAAGCATAAAGATAACCATGGAGGCAGGTCCCTTTTGTCAGCCCAGCACCTCCTGCCACAGCCAACAAGGTTGCATTAAAATTAATCTTCCTCTGGGAAAAGCAAACAAGCAAACAATAATTTGGGTTTGTGCACTCACTCAGAACTCCAGAATGCAATATTCCTCTGAAGCTTCTCAGTTTATTTGGGATTGCAAAGAAAAATCAGAGCGTTTCTGCTCATCTGCCTCAAGGGCCATTTTTGGGTTGTAATTTTAAGTGGCCCTCAAAGGAGTCTATCATTTAAAGTCCAGGATTGTCACAAAGTCTTTACAGAAAATAACCTCTTGCAACTGCTATGCATTGCTATCTATCAAGCTGTTGCCATGTGAACTGTTGTCCTTGCTAGGTTTGTTTTGCTGAAGAAAATGGGGTTTCTGCAGCAAAGGTCATGGTTCAGCCTATTACAAGCTGCATAATAAAAATGTGACTTGGCAGATGAACTACATCCAGGGACCTATTCGAGCATGTAATAGCAGCTGACAGGACACTGGGCCTGAAACTGGGGAAATTGTGTTTGGAGCAGCTTAACCTCTTGTTATTCCACGGAGATGATGTATTTACTGAGGTCCCTAATAGCATCTGGGAGAAGCTGAGTGCTGCAGAGATGAGTCCTTTCTCAGGTCGTTTTCTGAAGCACCAGGGCATGATTACAGGGGACAGTGCTGCATGGTGCAGCTGCACAACTGCACTGTTCCACATAGACTCACAGAATCAGTCGGGGCTGGAAGGGACCACAAGGATCAGCCAGTCCCAACCCCCCTGCCATGCCCAGGGACACCTCACACTAGATCAGGCTGGCCACAGCCTCATCCAGTCTGGCCTTAAACCCCTCCAGGGATGAGGCTTCCATCACCTCCCTGGGCAACCCCTGCCAGGCTCTCACCACCCTCATGCTCAACAACTCCTTCCTAACATCCAGTCTGACTCTCCCCATTTCTAGCTTGGTTCCATTCCCCCCAGTCCTATCCCTGCCTTACAGCCTAAAAAGTCCCTCCCCAGCTTTCTTGTACAAAACTCACTGCATATCATGCATAGACAGCACCTTTGACTGACTGTAAAACTCCACTCTGAGACACTGACTTCACGTCACCTCCAATTTCTGCTTAACTTGAAATGACTTTTGTACTGCACTGCTTTGCTGGAACAGGGAACTGGTTCCTTAAAATGCTGGTAGCTGTCTGCCTTTTGCTTAGTAAAGAATGCAATGAGGCCCCCACTGAAAGACACAAAAGACTCCTGGGAGACCTTACAGCTGCATTTCAGCATCTGAATGGGACCTACAGAAAGGCTGGGAAAGGACTGTTTAGAGAGACTTGTACAGAGAGGGCAAGGGGCAGTGGTGGAGCAGGGCAGATTTATGTTGGGCATCAGAGAGAAGTTCTTTACCATGAGAGAGGTAAAATACTGGAACAGGTTACACAGAACCACACCTGCAGAAAGGGGTCAGTTGCTTAAGTCCACTGCCACTGAATCAGAATCACAGAATGTCAGGGGCTGGAAGTGACCTCCAAAGCTCATCCAGTCCAACCCCCCTGCCAGAGCAGGATCTCCTATGCCAGATCACACAGGAATGCATCCAGGTGGGTTTAGAATATCTCCAGAGATACTAAAACCCAGGGATGTGTTTGAGGCCCTGTCCCTGGAGACATTCAAGGTCAGACTCAGTGTGGCCCTGTGAAGGCTGCTCTAGTTGGGGGTGGCCCTGCTGACTACAAGGAGGGTGGACAAGATGCCCTTTGAGAGTCCCTTCCAACACAATGCAATCTGTGACTCTGGGAAAATGAAGCTTGCTCAAAGCCTTGGGGAGAAGCATCCATTTATGTCACCACGGAGCTGAGAGGACACTGGTGAACAGTTGCAGATTTTTTGGAAACTGAGGAAGCAAGGCTGAGCTGGAGCTAGGTGAAAGGGAAACAAAGAATGGGTTAGAGAAGGAAAGAATATCCATGGGTCCTTGAAAACACTTCCCATGCCTAGCTAGAGTTTGGTGAGAATTCACACCAGTGAGGAGGAGGAGATGATGATGCACAAAAGAAACTTAGCTAACAGACTCAATTAATAATTAGATAAACACATTTCAGATTAGAAAAAGGGGAAAACAAGGATTTGGCAGGAAAAGCAGCAAAAGAATCACAGGACTTTAGAGGTTGGAAGGGACCTCCAGAGATCAAGTCCAATCTCCCTTGTCATGCTGAAAACAAAGTGGCATTGCTTAATAATGTAATTATAAATGCTGAAAATAAGGTCACACTGGTCCTACTACATTGAAATCAATGTAGGGGCTGGGGTATTTTTCCCCCTCAGATCTGACTTAATAGATTTACTGTAATTATTAAACTGCTGGGCTCTGCTCACAGGGAATTGGAGACAGAACAAGGGGGAATGGCCTCAAGCTGGGGCAGTTTAGATTGGACATTAGGAAAAAGTTTTTCCTGGAGAGAGTGGTCAGGGACTGGCATGAGCTGCCCAGGGAGGTGGTGGAGTCACCCAGCCTGGAGGTGTTTAAGGGTGGTTTGGATGTGGTGCTTGGGGCTATGGTTTAAGGAGAATGTTGTAGAGGAGGGTTCTAGATTGGGCTTGGTGACCCTGAGGGGCTTTGCCAACATGCATGTTGCTGTGATACAGCTGAGGTCTGGGTTTACAGCTTTAGATTATTAATGGTTAAAGACACAGCTGTAACACACAGCTGCTGAACACTGCACTTCAAGGCCAAGCTACCAAATATCAGCACCCAATATCAAGACTTCCCTGACTTCATTCTGCACTACAGTGTGAAAAACACCCAAATAGTTAATGCTTATTGTCAGTAAGCAGTATGCAAGGAACATGGATAATTAAGAAAGAGAAAAAAAAAAAAAACTCAAGCAGTCAGGAAGAGCAAGCAAAATGCAGCCAGCATGTTGCAGTGGAATCCTTCTTTTGGAAAGGCACTTTACAGTAAATGATGAAAATGGAACTCCCCTAAAATCACCATGAGATTTGCTCACTGCAGAGAATGACTGCAGCTGGGCTCAGATTGTCACTTACAGCTGGAATTTGATTTTTGTTTTACTCTGTGTTTAATGAAAACATTTAACATTTGGGAAGAAACACAGTTCTAGACTGTTTACTAAAGTAGGTTAAGCTCTGCTGCACTTCCCTCTTCCTTCATAGACTCATAGAATGGTAAGGTTGGAAGGGACCTCAAAGATCATCCAGTTCCAACCCCCTGCCATAGGCAGGGACACCTCCCACTAGCACAGGTCACTCAAGGCCTCATCCAACCTGGCCTTGAACACCTCCAGGGAGAGAGCAGCCACAACCTCCTTGGGCAACCTGTGCCAGTGTCTCACCACCCTCACTGCAAACAACTTCCTCCTAACATCCACTTTTAATCTCCCCTCTGCCACTTCAAACCCATTCCCCTTGTCCTGGCATTCCAAGCCCTTGTCAATAGTCCCTCCCCAGCCTTCCTGTAGCCCCCTTCAGATCCTGGAAGGCTACTCTAAGGTCTCCTGGAAGCCTTCTCTTCTGCAGGCTGCAGAGCCCCAACTCTCTCAGCCTGTCCTCACAGCAGAGCTGCTGCAGCCCTCTCAGCATCTTCGTGGCCTCCTCTGGACCCACTCCAACAGTTCCATGTCCTTCTTCTGCTGGGGGCTCCAGAACTGCACACAGGACTGCAGGTGGGGCTGAGGAGAGCAGAGTAAAGAGAAGAATCCTAGAATGGTAAGGTTGAAAGGGACCTCAAGGATCATCTAGTTCCAACCCCCTGCCATAGGCAGGGACACCTCCCGCTAGTACAGGTTACTGTCTTCTCTTCTTACTTTTCTCCTCTCCAAACAGATTTCCTTCCCTCCAAAAGAAAAATGATGGCAAATTGTGTCTGCTGTCAGAGGCTCAACACCTCTCAGCACAGATTCTACAGCTAGAAAATAGCTGCCTTTATAAAACAAACCCAAAAAAGAGTCATTTTCACAAAGCATCACCAGAAAAAAAAAAAACAAAACAAAACCAAGCAACCCACCCAGCTAGGCCATTGGATATGCTGCTGCTCTGGGGAGAAGTGGAGGGAAGGAAGTAATGTTCATGTCAGAAAAACCCCACTGGTGTCACAGCCTAGCCACACCTGTCCTGAATGTTGTGTCAGCCACCAAGCCAACACGACAAGAAAACTGTACAAGCAGATTTAGCTTCTAAGACAGTTCTGCAAAAGGTAGTGCTGAGAAAAACCTCCTCTGCTTTTCTAGAAGCCACAACAGAGTGGAGAAGCTGCAACCCATTGCAAATGATTAATAGTAGGGAAAACCACAGTGTAGCAACTATAGGCAGGCTGGGCTGTTGCTAGACAACACTGTCCCTGCACAGCTGAGATTTTTCACTGTCTTTAAATATGTCAGCAGGTAGGAAAAATACATAGGTGAAAGACTTAGAAGGTCTCTATTTTACCCAGGATTGCATTCAGAATCCAAGTGAAAATTGCACACTTCAAGGCACCTGGCCTAAAGATCTATCAACTCAAGCATTTGGAAACCATCAAAACCAGAAGCTGCACTACAGGCTGGTGTCACACACACTGCAGAAGCAAAATGCTGTAAATGCTGGGAAAGGGCCAGCCTTCCCAAAAGACATGGAATCCACCCATTCTTTAACATCACATATTTACTCTGCTCTCCTCAGACCCCACCTGCAGTCCTGGGTGCAGTTCTGGAGCCCCCAGCACAGGAAGGACATGGAAGTGTTGGAGCCAGTCCAGAGGAGGCCACCAAGATGCTGAGAGGGCTGCAGCAGCTCTGCTGTGAGGACAGGCTGAGAGAGCCTGTGAGGACAGGCTGGTGAGACACTGGCACAGGTTGCCCAGGGAGGTTGTGGAGCACAGAATCCCCCAACGTTGGGTGATTCTGTGCTCCACAGCCTCCCTGGAGGTGTTCAGCACCAGGCTGGATGAGGCCTTGAGTGACCTGTTCTAGTGGGAGGTGTCCCTGCCTATGGCAGGGGGTTGGAATTGGATGATCCTTGAGGTCCCTTCCAACCTTACCATTCTATGATTCTATGATCACAGGTTTTAAACTACAATAAGAGACCATCAGTGCTGCACTCAGTGGCAGTTGTTCATCCCCCAGCAATTAAAGAGCCTGTTGTAAAAAAGGTGTACCTTGAAACAGATGGACACACACTTGGGTTTATTTAATTCATGCTGCTCTGTGATACCTCTCAGCTAGCTTCTGCTTGCTTTTTCCTGTCTTCTTCTCTTCCCTCTTATTTTGGTCTCTTTTCTCTCTCTCTCCACACCCTGACATCCCCAACCACAGCCCCAAAAGACAGAGCCTACACTGCCAACTCACACTGGCACTCCTTTCAAGAACAGAAGCAAAGGGCCACACAGGGGACCACTTTCATTCTACTATCACTGGGAAGGCAAAAGAATAAAACCTTTCTATGTGGGAAACAAGTCTATACATGCCATAGGGAATACATGCACAAAACCTGCATCTTCAGACCCAAGTCACCTCAACAGCTTGCAGTTCTTACTCAGAATAGAATGCATCCTCCAAACCCACTGTTCTGGGTAGAAAGCACCATAAAAATCCTCTTTTTTTTTCCCCCTCCTTAGAGAAAAGAGATGAGAGAAAATGAGCCCCAAAATACATAAGTATCATTGAAAGGAGAAGGGAGGGGAGTAGGAAGGAGGATATATTTTATCTATGTCTACTGGCTTGGAAAATAAATACTGCTGTTGTGCAACTCCACAGCTGCTCACTCTCCCTGTTTGTTGTTTTCACTCTGCTTTATATGATTTAATCTCATATCCTCACAGTTAATCTGAAAAGCATTGGGGCAGTTTTATTCGTTAGGCTTGCTTTAAATCAGGAGCTGAGAGATCTTTGTGGGTACCAAGAACCAATTCCGTTTCTGACAGAGCTCAGCTTCTGAGAGATGCAGCAGCAATAAATTGACTCAGGAAATACGAAACCTCACAATATTTTCACTTCTATTTTTGCATCCAACCCCAGGGAAAACATCCTTGAGGACAGCTGGGTTTTTTTCCCCCCTCCACTAATGTGAGAAATAGGTATTGTAAAACCAAAGTTTACACTTTGGGATTTTGGAAAGCATTTGGGATGGATTAGGGAAGCAAACAAAAAAAACCCCACAAAACAGAATACATACAAACAAACCACCAAAAAAAAAAAATCCTCATTCACATCTACCTCAACAGTAGAGGTTGGGAGGGGATCTGCTGGAGAGCAGCCCTGTGGAGAGGGACCTGAGAGTGCTGGTAGAGAACATCCATGGGTAGCAATGTGCCCTGGTGGCCAAGAGGGACAGTGGGATCCTGGGGGGCATTAAGCAGAGTGTGTCCAGCAGATCAAGGGAGGTTCTCCTCTATCTCTACTCTGCCCTGCTGAGACCTCATCTTGAGCACTGCCTTCAGTTTTGGGCTCCCCAGTTTCAGAGGGAAAGAGATCTGCTGGAGAAGGTCCAGCAAAGGGCTACAAAGATGCTGAGGGGACTGAGCACTGCCTGGTGAGGAGAGGCTGAGGGACCTGGGGCTGCTTAGTCTGGAGAAGAGAAGACTGAGAGGGGATTTAATCAATGTTTATAACTATGTGAGGGCTGGGGGTCAGGAGGAGGGTGGGGGACAGGCTCTGCTCACTGCTGCCTGGGATAGGACAAGGAGCAATGGATGGAAGCTGCAGCACAGGAGGTTCCAGCTCAACACAAGGGGCAACTTCTTGACTGGAAGGGTCCCAGAGCCCTGGCACAGGCTGCCCAGAGAGGCTGTGGAGTCTCCTTCTCTGGAGCCTTTCCAGGCCTGTCTGGATGTGTTCTGTGTGCCCTGAGCTGGATTGTCTGGTCCTGCTCTGGCAGGGGGATTGGACTGGATGAGCTCTTTGGGTCCCTTCCAACCCCTGACATCCTGTGAACTACAGAGCATCATTCCAGACAGGCATTAGACTAGAGGCAGTTATGTCATCATAACCTTGCACTGGGAAGGGGCATGGGTTGTTTCCTGCTTCAGGAGAGCTAAAAAGGGTTCTGAGATGCCACCTCCATGGAAAAGAGCTTTGTAAAGCAATTAAAAGAAAAAAAATCACAGAAGATTTACAATTTAAAACACTGAATGCATATGGGGGGAAATAACTGAAATGGCTTTACAATGGATCCCATTAAAAGCAAGAAAAAGAATTCTTTTTACCACTCAAGCATGGCAGCACCACCTGAAGATCTAACAATTCAGGCAAACAGAATGACACAGAAAATGTGTACCAGCATTGACAACAACTGTGGAACAAGGAACCTTCTTAGGATGCTGTACATATTTTAATAGGACATTATAAACATTTGCTCTGGCAGAGGCTTTGGAATCAAGAAACCAATGATGTCACAAGCTGACTGCTACAAAATGACTGGGGAAGAAAAATAAAAAAGATTGCCTGTTGAGATAATTTTGTATCTAGGAAGGCAGCAGCACATATTGAGTGAGGTGTAGCATCAGTCATGGGAAGAACAGAGTGCATGGAGAGTTTTGATCAAAATGAAAGGACCAGAATGAATGTAAAACTGGACAGGACAAATCAGAGAGTTGCAGTGCATGCAGCCATAGATCTACCACCTGTGTGCAGCAGACCTCAGAGTCTATGGATTACATAGAGCAATCTTTTGTGTTTCTTTGATTTGCATCATTTGGCAGTTCTTGGGGGAGCCCAAATCAGGATCCATACTCTGCTGACAAGGCTAAGTGGTCACCTCACTACTGCCCTCAGCGTAAAAGCTCCGTGCGATACAAACCAAGCTGCTTACACCTCAGACTGTCAATTAAGTCACTCACTCACTGAGAGCAATCTAACACTGTGTCAAAGGCAGCCAGTGTGGCTTCACTAAGGGCAAATCCTGCCTGATGAACCTAGTGGCCTTCCATCATGGAGTGACTACATCAGAGAACAAGGGACATCCTCTATTTGCCTTCTGCAAGTCCTTTGACACAGTCCCCCACA
>WBNM01034405.1:9510-27752 GCA_013399055.1 Ramphastos sulfuratus
CTTGTGCTACCTGCTCATCCTTTATATAGTTCAACCCGAGACTGATGGGCCTTTGGACATAGACTAGCCAATTAGGATGGCAGTTTGCCCAGTTTGCCCATATTAGGTGAAGCTGGGGCTTTTGTGGCCACCACCCCCAGCTCAGAAGGAGGGGAGGCAGGGGAGCATGCCTGGGCAAGCCAGGACATGTACAAGCCCACCTTGGCCTTTCCAGGCCTACCATGACAGAGACCTTATAGTAGCCTTCCAGTATCTGAAGGGGTCCTACAGGAAGGTTGGGGAGGGACTATTTATAAGATCTTGCAATGACAGGACAAGGGGCAATGGGTTTAAACTGGCGGAGGGGAGATTTAGACTAGATGTTAGGAGGAAGTTCTTTCCAGTGAGGGTGGTGAGGCACTGGAACAGGTTGCCCAGGGAGGTTGTGGCTGCTCCCTCCCTGGAGGTGTTCAAGGCCGGGTTGGACGAGGCCTTGAGTAACCTGTGCTAGTGGGAGGTGTCCCTGCCTATGGCAGGGTGTTGGAACTAGATGATCCTTGAGGTCTCCTTCCAACCTTACCATTCTATGATTCTATATCTCTGACAGGAAATTGAGGTCCCACTCTATTCCACTTCCCACTCAGAAACTCATAGCAAGGTTTTTCAAAATTTCCTATGTCATTTGACTACTGAACTTATGTCATGCTCCTGGTGACATCCAGAACATCTTCAGCTGCCTGAAAGTTCTGAATAGGCATCCTTATTCAAACTAATTCATATAACATTTAGGGTTTGTAGGTCTCAAGACTACCACTTTTTGAATGTGGCACATCTTGAATGCTTTTTTTGTTGCTCTTCAATCTTTGTATGTTTGGTTTTGCTGCTGAAAGCAAAACCTTTAAAACCTAGGCTTTCACTAAACATTTCCACTCAGAAATACTGGTGCATGCACTGCAGAGGTTGCTACATTCAGACCATAAAGGCAGAAATGTCTGAGATACTTCAAACTTACCGCACAGGCACAGACTCATTTCAGAGAGCATTTGCAGAAGATCAGATGCTATCTGGGACTGCTGTGCAGGCAATTTCATCCACAGATGTTTAAAGACTGGGTCTAACACATGTCATGGGTCTGGTGTTTTCTGAAAGGATTCACTGAGCTCATACTACAGAACTACATTGAATAGTTGCAGTAGACTCATATGAAGTGTGTGGCAGCCTCTCAGACCAATTATAGATGCTCATTTTCATCTGACTTGATAATTCTAGTAAAACCTCTGTCATTTTTGGAGAGAGGGAGGAAAAAAAGAAATCTCTAAATCCAATCACACAAAATCTTGGGAGAAAAAAGAAAAAAGTTTGATATCATACCAAAGTATGTGCATTTTCTTACTCTTTCTGTTCTGATACTATCAATACACACTTATCATTGTATCCAGCACAAACACCATGCCATAGTCATCTCCTGGTTTCCCTGCTCTTTTCTCTCACCAATAATGACCAATACATTTGAATTAAAAGCTCTCAAATCTTGATTTAAAGATCGTTGTAGTAGTTTCTGCACAAAGAAAGGTTATTTTAAGTCACTGGGGTAAAGGAGATTGCAGTGGGAGGCACAGATAGGATGAGATGAGCCAGCTGGCAGATTTCATTGTAACTGAGGCAAACACCAGTTTCAATATAATCAGCCAGGAAACTGGAGCAGCCCTTGAAAACTCAGGACATTCCCAGAAATAGTAACATCTGGTCATCATAAAGATTACACTGGTAGATTCCAGTTATATTTGAGATAGGAGCTCTGAAACGCAAGCACTTGGAGCAATTGTTTCATTTCTTTCTATTTTTTCTTTCTTTTTTTTTTTTTTTTCTGTAGTACTTCTTAAACAGCTTAAATGGGAAACTTGATCTTCTCTGGGTACTTTGCCATTGTCCACTTCACAGCAAATTTCCTCTGAAGGTCTAACTTGGGTTTATTTGCTGCAGTTTCATTTCACTGTAAAACCTGCCCTGCAACATGGAGAGGAAATTAAGGTACTGGTCTTTCCACTTTTCCTCTTCATCACTTTCCCTTGTGGGAACACTGAGAACACTGATTAAAAAGAAAAAGTTTATTTAGCCAAAGTGAAAATCAATAGCATCAGTCAGGTATCTGTTAAAAATAAATAAATTATACCTCTCTTTGGCTTCTATCAGCTACCTTTTCTTTGAAGGACCTGCAAGCAAGACTTAGTAACAACTCTCTCTGGCCTACCTACCCTAGTCCTAATAACTTTCTGGTAATAAATTAAGCCTGGGATTTATTTATTTACTCTAGAAGTTCTGCTACCTAAATTACATTTGCAGTATAAGACAGCACTTGTTCATAACTAAGTAGCGCTTTGTGCCTGACAACGGGTTAATGGGCCAAAACAACTCATTTTGAGAGTGTTAGCTGTTTTGGTCCAGCAAACTGGTTCCAGAATCTCACACATCCCACATTCCCTTTGCACATCTGGACTCTGCACAAAGTTTTCTTTCATATAAACTGTTTATTGTTCTGTGAGATTGATGCCGTTAATATTGGCTTTCAGAATGACAGATTAGCATCACCAGTTAATCAGGGCTATTAGCAGATAAATATCTGTAATTTAATCACTACAGTAATTTCTTTTCCAATAATAAGATTTACAAATGCAAGTGATTAAGTAATTACCTTACATCTCCATAGATTACAATTCCTCTGAGCTTTCTTCTCTCACTTTTTTACAGAAGATTTCAGTATTTAATTAAAGTAACTACTCCCTCCTTTACATTGTCTTTGTACGCACACATGATAAGTGGGGAGATTTTTTTTTTTTTCCAAACAGAACAGCATCTTTGTACAAAATTCCACACGGAACCCCCACTTTCATGTCTCTCCAAGGGTTAATATCCTCCCTGTCAGTGCTCAGTGACTATAATGATTGCCAGTACCTTTCCCAGCTCATGCAGCAAGCGAAGTGCACAAAGGGAAAGAACAATTTACAGGAAGGGGAGAAAAATTACCAATGGAAAAATTGCATGCACTTGATAAAATAAGAGCCCAGCTTGCTCAAACAGTCTATCCAAACACTTCTCAAGGATCCCTTTGTTGCTCTTCCACTGACTTGGCTCTAGGGCAAAAGGCAAGTTCTACTCCTTCCAAAGTTATATTCTCCTATTTTCAGCATAATTTGACAGTTACTGTTAATTTTCTAAATGCAACATGAAAGCTGTAGAAGGAAGCCTGAAAAAGGAGTGAAGGAGGGGGGAAGGAGAATGAGAAATTCATAAAGAGCAGAAGAGAATATGGGCAAAATTGCTTCCATGTGTGGTGCACAGGCAAGGCTTGGGCAGAGATCTGCAGTCTTCCCAGAGCTTGACCTCTTGAGGCAGTGCCAGTTTGCTGGAGAAAAAGCAATGCTCTTTAATGAAGGTCTAATTTTTATTGCCACTCCATCGACTTCAAAGTGCTCCAGGTTGCCAAACATAATTTCACTAAAGGTATTTTCAGGTGCAGAGCAAATACTTCATAAATAATTTCCTCATTAGATTACAAATTCCATTTAAAAAGAGGAATGGGGGGACAAGGGGGTAGCTTTTCTAAGGCTTTTTTTGGAAACTGATTAAAAAATCTTTCAGAGGGGTTCTTTATTACTTTCATTTTGAAAGAAAATAATTAAACACTTTTAATTTTTTATTTATATTTTTAAATGAACATACAGATTGGTGAGATGGCCAATTATGGTGAAGATGTTTTTAATATGCTCTCAATTAAAACATATATTCCAAGACTCCGGGTGCCCATTCCTTTTCCATCTCCTCATCCTCAAATTGCCACTAAGCCCAGTGACTGCCAGTAACCCAGTGGCAGCCTCACTGGGGCCCCAAATAATCAATTAATTATGTACATTTGTCAAACTTCTACATTTTTCATCTATTTACACTTCTCCTCAAGTAGAAAAGCTTGCAATTAAAATACGCTTCTGTACATCCTCTTTATCACACTCCCTCTCACCTCCCTCACTGTGAGCCAAGCACAAGGAACTGCTGAAGCTGACAAAGTGCTACTGTCAGAGAGATCCGGGATGATTTGAATGGTGTTTATGTGTAACTCACTTTGTTAGCTGAGGTAAGCCCACATTCAAGAACTCAGGATGTTGGGGAGGAGGTGGCAGTCAGGAGAGGTGAGTTTCCAACCTGGCATTCCCAAGAAATTACAACACCAGTGGTCCATACTCCCTTGCATTGTGAGTTGCTGCATTGTCCCTGTCGTAGCTACTGCTTGTGAAGGTGTCTCAACATTTGTTAGTCACTCTCAACTTGCTGAGTACAAACAGATATGCCAGTTTGCACTTAGGTGCAGAGCAAGTCTGTATCTTTTTAGTCTGCTTTCTCTTGCCAATACAGTTCTGCAAATATAACTGGTTATGGTTTTTCATGATTTCCTCTCATGAAGGTTCAGTTACTCCAGAACAAAAGAAACAAGTGAAAACTGTTTATAAGAACAAAGGTAGGGAATTATCAATACTTTTGCCAATGTTAAATTAATTTTCCATTTCTTTTTTTTCTGGAGAGCACTAGCTGGAAGATGAAAGTTAGCATAAATATTGCAGAAAATATTTTCTTCTGTTGCCACCTTGAAAACCAGCTGGATCTGATTATAATATAGACTTTTAAAACTGATATATATCAGTTTATGTACTCCAGCTGTATACCTGCAGTAGGGCTTGGTAGAAACTTCTTATCTCTAAACCCACACTGAGTAGGCTCCAGCCCAAAATCCTTGTGTCTGAGCCTTTGCTTGGCTACACAGTAACCACATTAAAATAAAACCCAAAACTGAAATTCACAGGTCATCTCAGGAATAGTCATTTTATTGCTTCAAAACCAGAGAAATGGTGAAAGCAAATTGCTACCTTACAGATAGAATATAATTGTACATACTCCATTGTTTCACATCTCTGAAGCAGTCTGGTAGCACCCCACACTTAAGTTACAAATATGACAGCTATAAAGTTGCTAAAGGATTATTTTCTGTTGGCCACTTTGGCGTCTGTCTTCCACTTAGGAAGAATGTATCAAATTAGTGTACATACTTGACTGCTCTCTACAGCAAAGAAAGCACAAAAATAAAGCTGAGATTCATGGGGTTTTGTGTTTCATTGATATGTAACAAAGGCTTAGTGTAAGGTACTGAGAAAGTAGTTATAACTCAGACAGTGTGGCTGCTTTCTACTTTCACCAGTTATTGCTTTAGCTTAAATTATAGAGATATGTGTGATGGATCTAAAAAGATCTCTGATTCAGACAGTTGGGAAACAATTTTGTCCTTCAGCCTAAAGCAATTTTGATAAAAAAAATCAAACGATCAAACCCAAAACATTAAATAAATATCCAAGATTAAACAATACAGCTAGGAAAGATAAGAAACATTTAGCTTTAGTTATTCTGAACATAAGGTACATTATTCAAATATATCATCATCCACACCACTTTTACTGAGAAGGAGGGATAGCAGAAGTGAAAGATGAATGTCAGAAGGGGCAGAATATTTTTTTCTGTGCTTTCTCACTGACTTAACTAAGCCTATGGGTAACTTTGGGTGCATTTGCATTTGTGTTTCAATTCAGATCTGGAGTCCATCTTTGAATCAAAAATGTGCAGGGTTTGCCCCATTTGCTGTGCATTGGTTCGTACCACAGAACAGCTTACACTGCTAAAACAGCCTCAGAAGAAAACAGACTGAGGGATGTACTCCAGGAACCTGTCTAATGTGGTCTAACCATTAACAGGAATTCAGTTCACAGGGCTGACTTAGTTCACAGACTTAGTCCAAGCTAAAGCTTTCCAAACCTCATGCAGCATGAAAGTCAGTCCTTCAGCACTGTTTTGCTCTGTAGATCTGCCCTTTTTAGTCTATACTAACTGCTGATACCATGTAGCACCATTGCACCACACAAAGAACTGAGACTGCATAAGCTGCTTTGCTTTTGCCTCGTCCTAAATTCAATTCCAATTATATTCAGATATTGTTTTAAATATTTTTTCCGAACTGTTTTTGCTTCTGCACTGTGTCAGAGGGAACAGGAGGGTACAACTTGCTAAAAAAATGGTGAGAATTATGTAATGCAAGTAGAAATTTGGGCTTTACTCACAGAAAAGAGGTGGGACCCTGGTGGAAGGCGAACTCTGAGAGAACAAAGTGCTGTCTGCACTATTCATCATTCAAAGCTGGGAGGATGAATGACTTTTCAATGGAAATTCTGTGTAGGGCTATTTTTCTGAAGAGATAATCTGAACATGGTATTTCCATTTCTCTTCTAAGTCTAATTTAAATCCTAATGACTAATGTTTTACATAGGAGATGTCCCTGCTACAGCCATAAAAATACCAGATTTTTTTGCTAATATTTCACAGTACATTGCTGTATTAGCCAAAAGTTGCTGTGATACAGCCAGGTTCAGATCATATATAATATGATACAGAATGTCTGCAATTTTTCTTGTTTCCCTGGTAACAACTGTAAATGCACTAACTCCCTGGACTGCTCCACCTCTCCTGCTGCTGATGTCAGGCACAGGAGAAGCACATGTGCAACTCAACTCCATACCTGTCAAACCAGGCGGATGCTCTGTTTGATCACCCATGTTTTGGTCCCACAAAGACCATTCGTTTGGTGATCAGAGGGCAGTGCTAATTTAGTCAGCTATCAGGATACTGGAGCGGGGGAAAGAAAAATATTCACCCACTTTGGTTTTAATCAACAAAGAGAATAGGGAGGCTAAAAGAGTGATCACATGGCTAGAGCTGAGGCAACAGATTCTTTGCTGAAAATCCAAGGATCAGAGCCATTTCTGTTAATGTTAATAATTTCCGATAATTGGGTGCTGCTCAATGCCAAAGTATTCTCAAATTCCATACTCTGTCAAATGCATGGCAGCAGGGTTCAGCATGAATAATGTTAATACAATGACGAGGGAAGGAATGAATGAGGATTTTCCATGTGTTAGCTGACAGGATTGCTTTGAAACAAATGACCAGTCCTTATTAATACAGCTATTATTTTGATAAACCAACAAGAATGAATGTGGTATTCATGAAAATGTGATATACAACACCGTAGGAATCTCACTGTAATTTTACAATTAATTAAGGTACCTGTAGCTATTGCTGGAAAAGATTATGATCTGACCTTAACACTCATGTACTAAGCTGGCACGTTGCCTGCTTTCACCTCGGCACTAATGAAGATGAACATTTGTATGCAAGTCTGCCTCTTACAGCCATTTTATTCTGTGTGAGTTTATTTAGGTATTTCACAATTTGCCTGGGTAGTTACAAGTCAGCATACAGCTATGGTGAGCTTCAGTGTGCTAAAAGTATATTTTTCATCATCACCCATGGAAGTATGTGATACACCAGGATAATGCTGAAGCTTATTTAGTGACTATGAATGAGAAGGGTAACTTGTTTTCTGCAGTGACTACCCATCCTGCCTCCCTTCTTTGTCAATAATACGTGGTGCAGCTGGTGAAAACATTCCATTCAAATATTTCTAACAGGAAGAAAAGCATTTCTTACTAAAGAAGTATATTTTAAAGAATAGCTATTTTAATTTTTAAAATGTGAGGTTTTCTGGCAATCTAAAGCACATTTTATTATAAATAAGAACTTTTTAGTTAGTTTATCTTAGTAAAATGAAGCTCAGTTAGTAGCCGTTGCAAGAAGCATCGGTACCAATTTTGACAGTGGCTTGTGTTAATGATCAGAATTTTCAGTCAGGATCTCTGTGCTGGGGACTAATAAAAAAGGTGATAGATGAGGAAAGTGACAGTCTGTATCTTCTACTCTGCAGAATTTAAGCAAGACTACATACAGGAGCAGTCATGGTGGTGGTGGGATTGCTAGTCTTCATTCAAGATGTCTGAACCCTTGGGTAACAGATAGAGCAGAAGCAGAAAGCAGAATGACGTTAAGGTAAGGCACTCCTCAATGAGCTTGAATCATTTCTTGACAGTGAGACTGACTGACCCTACTGAGCCAGCCCCAAATACACAAGGTGAAAATAGAGAATTCAGGCAGGACAAAAATAATTTCTTTCCAACACCTGAGAAATTGTATTTTGGTAACTCCTTAGGCAGGCACAGACGCCTCACTAGCGAGGAAGTTAGACTTATTCAGCTTTACAAGAGGAGTTGGCAAACTTTGAGATAAAAAGTTAGAATATGGATTATTTTCCAGCTCCTTCTATTTTGCAAAGTGTCGTTGCTATTATGCAGATTAAACAATATTTTGCCAGAAGAAGACTGACTGGTTTCTCTGTTTACCTGTGTTGGTAGAATTCCAAAGGGGAAAGCTGCAGATATAGCTCCTCCAATAATGCACATGCCTTTTACTGGCAAACACAACTTTTCTCTGCCTAGACTCTAGGCTACAGTAATGCAAATTGATTCCAGATTGAAAACATATAGCTTCAGCTAATGCAGTGCTGTACTTCAGGCAAAAAGCCCATTCAGCTGAGCTCTCAAGACATGCTGGTTAGAGAAAATGGATATGTTGAATCTGATAGTTAGTGTCTGTTTGAAATTCACTCACACATAAATAACTATGGTACTATGGAGAAAAAATGCACCCTACTCGATGAGCATCTTAACCTGCCATGGGCCCATAGTTCTGTGACAGTTTACAAAATAATCTAGGGTGAGATTCAGTTGCAGATTCAACATTTAAATAAGGGCATCAACATGTGAGCCAAGTGTCTAAACACCCCTATAGTCAACGGGAGTTAAACATGAGTGAGATCCAGTCAGCTATTAAGCTGGTTAAACGCTGTGATGATTTGGGAGTTACCCNCCTGAACTTCATTGCCTACAAATGGTGGCCTGATGCTGTTTGAGATGCCACAGTATCTTGGATGATCCATGCAGGTCTGTTGGACACATCGAAAAACCTAAGAGACATCTTGCCTTTCTGAACTGACAGCCAAAGGGCTGTGAAAATGCCACAAGACATCACATAGAGCATCAGACACTTGAGAGTGGTTGAGTAAGTTGAACTGACTATAGCTGCTCTGAATAACCCCTTAGGATAGAACAAATCTTCATGGGCTCCAGTGGATGCATAGACACCTAACTTTACACATGGATGCCTACACTGCAGAAGCTTAAATTTAGGCTGCTGAATCTGAAGCTTGAATTCCATTCTTAGTATGACATTCATCTGCCTGGCAAGTGACAAGTAGATATACCACAAAGTGTCTTCCTTGGCTTACAGATTCCCAGAGATGTCCCTGGGGTGTCCCATAGATCATGTGCATACTTGCCAAGCATCAATGTCCTTGATAACCCAGAGGATCCCAAATGGCATGGTTTGTGTTTAGGTGACAGAACCAAACCACTGAACCTCTGTTTATTGGTTTCCTTACTTACTTGTTCAAGTTGCCTCACATTTTGGATGCAGTGATAAAGAGAGAATGCAGAAGTCTCAGCATGGGATCTATTACAACTTGGAGGTAGTGTACAGAGAAAGACAAGGTGTCAATAATTTAGTATACAAAAATGGCATAGAAATATGCACCATTCATTACAACTACTAGTTACACATAAAGAAAACATATACCAGCTCTCTTCAACTGTGAACATTCATTATTGACAATTTGATTTTCCCAACAAATGTGAAGACTACAGAATGGGTTCACACACCTTTGACTGAGATGAGAATTTAATATATAGTCTAATTATTTTTGTTTCTAAATTCCTCTTTTTTTTTCTTATTTTCCCCCCTTGTTTTTATCTTTTCTCTCTTTTTTCCTCCTCAACCAACCAGCATTTAGAAGTTGCTCTAGTGCTATCCAACTTCTAATATTAAAAATTCTGTCTCATAAAAAGTGGATCTAACAGGCCTCAAAGACTTGCATTCCAGTGTGATTTGGACAGTAAAAATGTACAAGTGGAGACATACACACCTTAATATTCTCAATAAGACTTTCCATTTTGGATTTCTTTATCCCTTTATTGAATGTGACTGCCAATTGGGTTCACATTAAAAAGTAATAAACTTGCACTGGACATAGCATAGGTATTTTTGTAGGTATCTTTATGTGACCAAGGACAAATAGCATCTTGATTAAATTGTAATTCATGCAGACACACTTCAGTAGCATTACTTTTTCCAGTTAGCTGCATCAACAGTTTAACATTTATTCTCTTCCACCTCATCCATTTTCCGACACTTCCACTAAGAGCTTGATGAAGCTGAAATTCTGTGACAATCTCTTCAGCAATAAAGCTGCTTAACAAATGCTGTTTATTGATTTTGTGACATGAACTGTCCTCAAGATCCAGTTTATTTAAACAAATTTGCTTTTTATCATAGGTCCTCTTACAACTCATAAGCTTAATTGTGTATGTTGTATCTATTTATAACAATGACAAACGTGTATCTGTTGCTCTGTACATCTGTAGAATAAATCAAAACTTTTCAATGAAAATGAGCATGTAATAAAAAATATACTGTCTATCACTCATTTAAAAGAATAAAGCTTCACACACTTTCAGCTGTCCAACATGTCCATCATTCATTTCTCAAAATGCTCACAAAGGTAGAGAGGAACTTTGTAGCATGGTCATATGATTAACAAATGTTCTGGAGCACTGAAGAAGGAAAGTTAATTCCTAAGACAGTTAAACTAGCTGATTTTTTGTGGGCTATGACATAAAATCTCAGCTTTAGTATTTGCACATTCTGCTTATTGTAATTCTTACCAAAAGCTGTTCCAAACAATTTAGAAAGTAAAATTTACCTGTGCAAACCAGGACAGAACCTTTCTTTCTTGGATTTTGGGTTTATACATTCACTTCAGGAAGACCTGCTCATAAATGGTCTCAGGGTGTGGGTTTTCAAGCAAGATGCAAAAAAATCAAGTCTATAAAAGAAGAACCCATACCTCCCTCAACAAAAATAATAATTTTTTTTTCAAATCAGGCTCTATACCTTGAAGAAATAGATAACAGATGCATCTTTAGCAAGTTAGAATGGAAAATGACTCCTATCAATTGTTATTTCTTAAAAGGACTGATGTCAGCTCTAACATGCTCCTTTAGTTGTAAACCCCAGTGAAGAATGGCAAATACACTTCATGGTAACAAATACTAATATAATCTTCAAGAGTTCATCTTAAAATTCTTTTCAGTGAAACCCTCAAGTTGTAATAGAAGCTCATTTTTCCAGTTGTATAGTGATTCTGACTTATTCTTTTCCTAAAATCAATTTCTTATAGTTTAAATTCTTCTCAATCATAATTTATACTTAATGTCATTACAGTAATAGTCTCCAGTCAAGTTTACCATAAATTTTTGCTGGATTGTGAATTTTCTAATATAGGGAATATTCAGTTTTATTTACAAATTGATAGATACTGTTAAGGAAAGGAGTTTCTCTGTGGTTTGATTTTTTTTTTGTTTTGTTTTTTTGTTTTGTTTTGTCTTGTTTAATTACCACAGCACATCCTACATAAGTCATGTCTGTGAATTCCTCCTTCGTACACCAGGGAAGGTCAAAGAACAGACATAACTAATACTGAAGTTGTGATGTTCTAGGGGGGAACAAAATTACAGCAAAAACCAGGGCAAATGTATAATGCTGTGTGGCGTCTCTCCAGACATTATTTGTCTCTCAAATTTTGGGTGATAAGCTTAGAATATTGTTTGGCAGTTCTTTTGTCCTTTTCCAGAGCCTACAACGACTTCAGCCCTGATAAGATAATCCTCTTGTGCCAAAAGCCCTAGTAAAAGATACTAATTGGTAATATCTAATGCTCTTTGATGATAATATTTTGTGGATTTTTAGAAATATTTTATTCTAGTCACTTCTGGTGCACGACATGACTGATTTTCAGTGAATCATCTCCATACTATTTTCTCTCATATCACATCCCTACTAAATTCTGGCTTAAGTAATTTCTATTTGTGTCACCTCAAAGTAAATCAGACTCCAGAAATAATGATACACTTAGTAAGATCAGTTACTATGTTCTTCCCTTCCAGCAACTACAAATCTTTATTGACAAATCTAAAATTACTCTACAGAATTTGATAGGCCATTAGCTCTCTGAGACAAAGAAGTCATCCAAATGGTGGGGGGGGGGAAAAAAAAGTGAAAGGGAAAAAATAAAAAAAAAAAAGGAAAGAAAGAACAAAATCTTACAGAATAAAGATCAATATTATATAAGGGGAAGTTTAACTTGAAATAAGAATACATACTGTTAGCAGTTTTCCCTATTTTTAGGTTGAACAAAGATAATTGCAGAAACGGTCACTTCTCAAAGCTGGAGTTCCAGAAATGTGATTAATTTCACTAGTAAGGGAATATGTTTCTCATTCTGGAAAGCGATAAAACAGAGTAAGTCTGTGGTACCCTGAAATTTGTCATGAAATAAAAAGGGAGCAGATGCTAAACCCATCATGAGATGAGACATTGTCCTGCTTCTAGGATTCATGGACAGAAGTCTCACTGATATTTGCCTTCCTTTAGATTTTCTCCTATAAACAGCACTACACTTACATTTTATCTCTCTCCTTTCTAATAGCAAATACCAGACAAGTTCTTCTCTCCTATAAGAACAATGGTCAGATTCTGATACTTTGAACATCCAATAAAGACATCTTGCTGCCTAATAACCACCTAGCACCACCACAGAACCTGGATCATCGTAACTGAGGAGTGCTACAGACAGTCAGCCCTGTGGTTCCACACAGTGAGCATGAGATTATTCAAAATGACCCAGCAGCTGACTATGGCCACATCTCAGCTTCTACTTCCCTGCAAAGCTTCTACTTCTCTCCTGCCACCTCAGGGTCCAAGAAGGTAGCCTGTCTAGAGAGCTGGCATCTTAGTCGTCTGGAGACACTGAGAACTACTGAAAATTCACCTAATATTTACAACCACAGCATAGAAACCAGGAAACATAAATTTTATTTATACCTTGGCCTGGGGGTTCCAAACTCCTATTTCTCTCTTCCCTGCAGAATGCCTTAATTGCAGAGTTACAGGTAACCCAGCCTGTCTCACAGTCTTCCCCCTCAAACCACATGGTATTATATAGCACACAAAGGAAAAACCGTGTGGTGAAGAACAGACCAGAGAGAAGAAGTTTGCTTCAGAATAGTTAGGACATTCTCTCCACATCTGATGCCTACAGATTCAATTAACTGTTTCTGTCGCATTGCTGAGTAAAGCAAAATTCATTACTATTGCATGGAGTGGGGGCCAGTTCAACCCATTCAATTTCCACTCCCTCTCTACAGCAAAATTAGCCTTGCTCTTACCTTACTCATTTTGTGATTTCTCTTTTCCTCTAAACAGTTGTCTACTTTCATCAGCTGATGTTTCCCAAATTATTTCTGAGTATTTAAAATGTTGGGCCAATGAATAAGAAAGAAGCAGACCTTCTTTCTGTAGTGTTTTGGAAAGAAATGTTCTGTCCTCTTATATGTTTCACTGGGTTCAGTGCTGGCAGTATAGCTTCAGGATGTGTGAAATACAATGAACACATCAGACCACTCCAGAGGCTTGGGAAAAGTATTATATTCTTTTGCAAAGTTTTGATAGGCTACGAAGCCTACGGACAGTGAGATTCTTAATTCCCCAAGCTAAAGTACTTTCTGGTAGATAAGATGCCCAACATACAGAACTTAAAATCCTAGAAATAGGTGATCATTCCGAATTTTGATATCTCTAGGGCAAAAGCTAAGCAAAGCTATCTTTGGATAAGGTTTTGGATTTCCCTGATACTTCATTTTAAACACTGAAAGACAGTGGTATGTCTCTGCTGATCTAATATTTTTCCTCTCTATAGACATTGTGTTTACATCTTAAAGTTTGTATGGAATGTAATGAGTCTCTTCCACCTGGGAAAGACAAGAGGGGATTATTGTGCAATTTCGTTCCAAAAATAACAACTGGATTCATCATACCTCTCACCAAAAGAGCAATAGATGTGACTATAGGAGGTACACAGTTTCCTAAAAAGAAAAAAGCAAGAAAAAGTCGGGACTTTTTTGGTTACTAAAAATTCTCCCTTATCTTAAGATTAAATTAAAAACTGTCAAGCTATTTTTGATTTTTCTGTCACAAATAGCATTCCCTACTGAAATATACATTTAGGATTCATTTCATAGTTAACGTAGTTATGTCCAGGTTTGGGGATTTTACTGTCAATGCTTTAACATAATTTAGTTTTACCCAAGTTCCTCTTTTCCTTTCCTCTGACTAGAATTCAAGGACATTTTTGGAGGATGATCCTTTTCCTTGGGAAGTGGCCAAGTTTTTGAATAATAAAATGTGACAATAATTAGAAAATAGTTTGAGCGGGTTAATGAACTCTGATCCACTGAGTCACGGATTTCAGAGCAGGTGTCTGTCTGCAAGCCAACTGTGAGGTTTCTGTTTTTTCTAGTCATGTGTCTAGGTATGTTGCAGTGTCTTGATCTCTCTTGGAAGCAAATGTGATTTTTTTCTTGCTTTCTGCTTCGTTGCTGTATTTTCAATACCTTTACTTTTCCCTAAACCCAAACCCTCTCTTTTTCTTTTCTGTTGAAACTGAATTAATTCTGAAACTGGTGAAAAGAGGGTGATACAGAGTTATTCGGGTGTAATTAGGATCTTCTAAACAGATGACCTTAAACTAATAAAGTGAATTTGATTTTCATTTGTGATATCTGATTATAGAAAACCACCAGACAAAGTATTATGTATCCTAGATAACACCGAAGACGAACGTTTATGTAGTAACACTTGAGAAGCATCCATGAATATCTTTCGTAAGAAAGAACACATTTTTTGGGGGTCTTTCAGATGCACATAGGCATTTACATCATTCTGTATTGGTGTACCTGGGCTAAATGTGAACCAGGATGTGAGTCCCAAAGCACAGCAAATTACTTAACTAGGAATTGCAAAGATAGGACTAGTGTTGAAAATCCTACAGAAAGACTGCAGGGCTGTTCCAGAGCAGCCCACTCATCCTGAAGCCTACAGTCTCTATGTACTTGTGGTTTAACCCTGGTAAACAATAAGCACTACCCAATTACTTGTTCATTTTCCTGTGGTGGGATAGAAGAAAGAATTAGAAGAGTAGAAGTGCAAAAACTCATAGATGAGATAAAGATGGTTTAACATGTAAAGCAAAAGCTGTGCACGCAAGCAAAGCATGTAGCAAACTAATGTAGCTTGTATACCTCATTATACATTGCTCTGCTCTGCAGCAACTCAACAGATGCACCTTCTACGTCGATCGATAGGATAGTTCAGTTGCAGTTTCAGTTTTGTATACTGAGATTTTGAAAGGGAAATGTTGCTCAACCCCAAGTTTTCATCTGATTTGATATCCAAATCTGACCACATGACAAGTAGTGTCTGATTACACAGAAACATGAAATATTTCTTTCCAGCAAGGCATGAAACCAGGAGTGATTCACATGGCTTATACTTTTGTTTTGAACTTTTGCAGAACTCTGCTCTGTATCTCATTACCAGTCCCCATGAGACACCCCGTCTCTACTCTTTAAATGGGGATTTTGTCAGGAAGTGTCTCATATGCCATAAAGGAAGGTCTCAGTTTTGGCAAATCAGATATCTCAAGGAAAGTGGATAAATGGTGTCGGAGATGAGCCTTCATAAACAATTTATGTGTGTGCATTTCTCACAGAGAAACAATGAGGAAATAATTTGAAACAACACAAGGGTATATCTCTAAATGTGTTTTGCAAGATTATAAAGATACAAGTATTAACCCATGTTAGACTAGACTGCAATATTGGGTGCATTTATTGCCTGGCTGTTGCCATAGGGCTGTGTGTTTTCTCTTTGGCTGAGCTCTTTGGCCACTACAGTCTTCATCTTTATGTGGCCAGGTCTCCAGATTTTTTAGCGTGGAAACAGAATGTTTATACATCAGACTAACACCACTTGAAGTTACAAATATAAGCTTCCTGAAATCTCACTCTTGAGAAAAATCTGTGTATTTTGCAGCTGAAGCTGCATATGAAATTGTTCTGTGGGAAGTAATAAACAAAATACGAACTGATACTGTGCCTATCAGAATTGTGTCTTACGAAGTAGAAACAAATATTATATTGCAAAAAATACACGTGTCCTGCAATCTTAAATTACCCCAGGTCTACAGTTTTAAAATAAACACTGCATTTACTCAAAAAAAGGGTCCAGTGTTTTCCTCAGATTTTTTCCTGTTCAGCCCAGAGGTTCAAACAGGAGCTGAACCCATTACAGTCATCAGATGGTTATCTCTGTTGGGTACAGTAAGGTTTTTCAAGCATCTTTTACATTCCCCTTCCATATTTCTGCTTTTTCTTTATCTCAATTCCCTTTTAAATTTTTTTTTTATTGTGCAAAGTTAGCAACAGCAGGACAGACTTCTGTTTGCTCTTATGCTTCAGACTCACCGCAGACCACCCAAAAAAAATCTCTGGATAGTGTTCCTGGTCAGGTGAAGTATATTTGCTTCAGCACAGCATCTCTGGTTCAGAAGTAGTTATTCTAAAGTAGTACACATAAGAAGGCAGCAAGATGAACAAAGGATTAGGCAGATGTATTTTGAATCTAGCATAAGAAAGAAAGTCCAGACTTTATGTGGATATATACAAATTCTATGCCAGGGAATGACTCTGAGAACCATAGCCATTATTGTACTTTTCCATTTATTTGAGCAAATAAGGTAATGTTGAGCTGGAATGGACTTTTAACACTGTAGAGATGTAATGCTCTTCAATTCACTGCCATTTCTAGAGTTCAAGTCTTCATGTTTTTCTCCCATAGCAAATGCCTATCCAGTCCAGATATATACATTTTACATGTCTTTTTGCCACCAAGTTTTGCAGCAGGAACTTAAGCAGTGATTAAAGCAGAACACTGTGTCTTTTAAGGCAATTCTCTCAGATTCAATGGCCAGAGAAATTTTTGAGATTTTCAACATTTCCATTTCTTTATTTTAAGACTTCTAGTACGGAATATTTCATGGTCCTGCTTTCTCTTGGTCCTTCTTCCTTGGGTAAATGATTTTTCAATTTATTATATCATAATGTAGCCCCAGCAGTATTGGACTTAAGCTGATCTCCTGCTGCCTGTCAGTTCTTTGAAAGCCTTACTGATGTTTCATTTAAACACTGGTTCTTACATGAGTAACAATGCTTATATTCTAATGCAATGACTGTGAGCATACCTCATTGAGCAGGACAAAGTCATATCTTATCCAAAATTCTTTCTGATTTATTGTTATTGTTTGAAGACTACATTTGTCAGTCTGATTTTATTACCAGAACAGCTAATAAACCAGTATGCTTACCTTTGACAGCCTCGGGTAAATAAGTATAGGTGAGAACCGAGATTAAAAACCTTCTGTGTAACAGAGGCTGAAACTAGTTCAAAGTAAATATTTCCAAAAAAAACAATCACAGTTATGATAAGGTGCAAGAGGTAGCCTAGGAATTATTTAATATTTTTTTTCCACAGAGTGTGCACAGTACTGAAAGTATTATCTGTACTGAAGTGATTAAAAAGCTGCGTATACTAAATCCAGCACTAAAGCATTGTTTCAAATTCACTCACTGTTTAACAGTGGAAAATAATACTTTTCAATAGGTTAGGGAAAGAAAGAAGAACTATCTAATCTCTAGCTGGTATTTCAGAGGCTACTGAAAATTATAGCAGTGGCGCTTAGGTAAGATGCCAGTAATACAAACGATATTCAAAACTGTAATGTAACTTAAACTAAACTAAACTGAAAGTTTTCATACCCACAAATGAGTAGTTTATATGTTACACTGAACTCTGCCTACCACTTCAATGTCTCTGCCTCTTTTGTGGAAACACAGACGAAACAGTAGCATAGAGCTGTGTGTGCGGCGTATAATTCATCTCATCTGAATTTACATCTGAGCTATCTCTTTGTAGACTCAGTTTCAGTGGAAACAAGAGCTTCTGGGAATCAACTCATTAAACACATTGTCATGAGGTGCTCCAAACTCCCTTCACCCCTGCTCTGTCAGCGCAGGTTTGAATGAGGGAAGACGAAGGCGTGGAACCACTTTGCCCTCCCACTGTGGGCTTGAACAGGGAGCAGCAGAAGGGGCCCTTTTCATAGAATTATAGAATGGTAAGGTTGGAAGGGACCTCAAGGATCATCTAGTTCCTCCCGTTCCCACACGTGTACTTACTTGTGGGAAGGCCTGAACTGGAATCTGGGATTG
>WBNM01034439.1:0-15742 GCA_013399055.1 Ramphastos sulfuratus
TGAGCAACCTGATCCAGTGGAGATGTCCTTCCTGACTGCAGGGGGTTTGGACTGGATGGCCTTTGGAGGTCTCTTCCAACCCAAAGCATTCTGTGATTCTCTGATACATAAAATCCCCTGAAATTAGAATTTAAAAAGGCAAAATCATTTCTTGTGTTAACAAAACCTCCTAATGACTCCAGTTTCATTGTGGATACCACTAATAAGATGAGCAACAGAGACACTTGATGCAATGCAAGATCAGAGCAGTGTTCACCTCCCATTTGCTGTTTCACAATTAAACACATACACAGAAAAGAGGTTTTGGCCACCCCTGCCAGAGTGCATTTCAGATGATGGAAACAACTGAGCTGTAGTTGCTTTCCTCCTCTCACCTGGAAGGCCAAAAGCACTGCCTCACACCTCTCCATCTCCCAGCTTCTCTCAGTGTATTTCAGTGAGATGAAGTCCATCTGTTCTACACTGGGGTTCCTCTTTTCAGCAAAGGCTCTTCAGTGAACTTGGTGGGGGTTTTATTGAGTGAAATGCAAAAAAACCTTTGCACTCACAGGTAAAAATCAATAAAAATATGATGAGATTAGTAACTAATGATGCAGCAAATCTGATCCACTGCCAGCTTGTGCAGCTTGAATATCTGAGAAACAACAAAAAAAGGTTGTTTTTCTCAACCCAAATCACTGCAGAATCTTTTCTCCTTTGCCCACCAGCAGAAGTACCAACCCCACCTCTGCACACAGGGCTGGCACAGCTGGGGGGGTGCAATCATCTCTTCTCTCATTGAAACAGTTTGTCTTTCATTGCTTGGAGTTTCTTGGACTATTTCTTTCCTACAGCACAGTTTCTGAAATGAACTCTGTCAGAAAGACACAGGACAATGCCCCTGGGCAGATGAAGCATGCCTTGTTCTCACAGAAGCTTACAGGAGCAGCTGAACAGTTCAAGCTAAGAAGACATGCAGGAGGCCAAGCCACAGGAAGGAGCTGGAGTCTTATTCTGTACTGGAGCACTGCTTTAGCTCTCTTTCCTAAAAGCTGCTCTTGAGTTTTTGGCAGCCACAGATGTTCACTGCACAAGAATGATTGGTAATAGTATTTTGAACTCATAGAATGGCTCAGGTTGGAAGGGACCTTAGAGATCATCCACTCCAACCCCCCTGTCATGGGCAGGGAGACCTCTAAACTAGACCTGGTTGCTCAAGGCCTCATCCAGTCTGGCCTTGACCACCTCTGGGAAGGAGGCAGCCACAACCTCTCTGAGCAACCTGTTCCAGTGTCTCACCACCCTTCTACTGAAGAACTTCCTCAGCTCCACTCTAACCCTGCCCTCTCTCAGCTCCAAACCATTCTCCCCTGTCCTGTCTCTAGACACCCTCAGGACAAGTCCCTCTGCAGCCTTCCTGTAGGGTCCCTGCAGCTACTGAAGGTCCCCCTGGAGCCTTCTCCTCTGCAGGCTGCACCCCCCCAGCTCCCTCAGCCTGTGCTCACAGCAGAGCTGCTCCAGCCCTGGGATCACCTTTGTGGCCTCCCCTGGCCTCACTCCAGCAGCTCTGAGTCCTTCTGCTGGGGAACAGCAGCACTGGAGGCAGGAATCAAGGTGAGACACAATCCCCCCTCTTGCCCTGCTGCCCACACTGCTCTGGCTGCAGCCAGCACACAGCTGCCTGCTGGGCTGCAGGAGGGCACTGCTGGCTCCTGGGGAGCTGCTCAGCACCCAACACCCCCAGGGCTCTTTCTTCAGGGCTGCTCTCAACCCACTCTGCACCCAGCCTGGATCTGTGCCTGGGACTGGCCTGGCCCAGCTGCAGGCCCTTGCACTGTGACCTGATGAACTTCATGCAGCTGCCACTGGCCTGTCAAGATCCTCCTGGATGCCATCCCTGCCCTAAGTGAGTCCAGCACCACACAGCTTGGTGTCAGCAGCTGCTTGCTGAGGGGGCCTCAGTCCCACTGGCCACGTCTCTGACAAAGGTGGTAAAAGAGCACTGGACTGAGGACAGACCCCTGAGGACCTCCACTTCATGCCCCTGGTTTTCTTTAGCTGTGAGAAGCCACAGTAGACTCTGCAGCCTCTGCAGTTTCACCTAGAACCACCTGTAGCCAACCCCAGCAAACTCAGGCTGCCAAACCCCAGTTCAACAGTACAGAATCAGACAAACCAGACAAATAAAGACAAATGGACAGGGGAAAAGAAAAAAAGGAATAAATAAATGCATTTTATTTACTGTGTTCTTTGATGGCTCCCAAGTAGTATCTACCTTGCCCACATCTTGCATGTCTTGGAGCTGGCGGAGCTGTGACAGGGTGTGGTGCCTCAGGGCTTCATGCAGAGGAGTGTCTCCATCTTTGTCCTGGATATCCAACTTGGCACCTGCACGGACTAAGAGCTGAAAAGAGAGAGGAACCAGTTTAAACCTCACCAAAAGCTCTGCCCTCCTGTTCAAATCCCCTTCGGGACACTATGGTTATGATGCTGTNTTCCCCCCCCTGGAGCTCATCCCTCAAGTGAAACATGGATTCCTTTCAGCAGCCAAGCTTATTTCAGCAGAAGCCAAATGCTTTGTGTGCTCTGAGGGAGCACTGTACAGAGGCTGGTTTAGAGGACTCTTTCTACTGCCCAAATCCTTCAACTCCTCTGAGATTGCCTCCAAACAGTGTCACACATTGCAGCAGTACAGCAGGAACAGAACAGATATTGATATGTCCTTTGCTATCAGGTTTCCACAGCCTCAAAACTCACCACTTTCACACCATGCTAAACTTCACAACTCCATTTTCAGTGTCCTCCCATCAGCAAAGTGGTTAAGCATCTACTTGGGTTTAGCCTTCTTCAGCAGAAGGCAGAAAACAAAGACACTGTTAAAATACCCTCTCAGAAAAGAACAAACTCTAAGAGTGGTTTTTAAGGCTAATTTTAGCCACAGATTCCAGGTTCCATGACAGGAGAACAAGCACAAGGCTGCACAGCCTCCTATCCAGGCTGCCTTTGCACAAAGGCCTCCCAGAGCTCTCCCAAATACACTGTTAAACAAAACAAATCCACACAGGCTGGTCTGTTACAGCTACCCCTGAAAAGGGCTATTCAGAAACCTGAAGATGAGTGGATAGCAGCTGAAATCAACTTCAGTTTGGAGCTTTTGCTCCTCTGCAAAATTTGGATTAGCAGCAGAGGCAAAAGGCACAGCCTAGAAACATGCAAAGGGCTCTCCCTCTGCAGAACCTGCAAGCTTGCAAGGATCTCAGACTCCTGAAACCAAAGAACCTCTGACTCTAGAAAGGCTAAAAGCAAAATGACTTAAAAGCAATTCAGAAGTGAATCCTAAAGGAAATCCCTGCCTGGAACTGACTGCAGCTTACCACTTCCCCAAACTTTTCTCCTACAAGTGAAGCCCAGAACACCAGCTGAGAGTTGTAACAGCCTGCCCCTAACAACTTACATTCTGAAGGGACCTACTCTGGCCCAATTCTGCTTTCTCATATTCCTGCCTTGTGCCTGCCACTAGCTTTTTGCTGCTGAAGAGTTTCTCCTGGATGAAAACCTAGAAAACAACTCCTTTCAGAGCAGCCTGGAAGCCTTGGCTACCATGGAAAGTTAAAGCAAAGGCAAAAAGAGCAAAGTAAAAACCAAAGCAAAGCAGAAACTCTCAGGCTCTGTCAGGGCAAAAGGGCTTTGGAAAGGACCCTGCTACCTTTGACCACTATTCCACAAATGCCTGAGGGTACAACGTGGCTCTGGAAGGTGCCCAGCAGGAATGGATTTTCAAACAGGGAGCCAACATCTTGCTTGCATGGCTGCAGGAGTTATTTTAGGACTTCTCAAGCTGAATCCAGCTCTGAAGTATGGATACTCTGCAGGGTCATCCACTTCACCACCCAGGGATAAAGCACATCCCAGTTCTGGGTGCCCAGGTTGTATTCCCAGGGACCAAGGCAGCTCCACAAGGATAGAGGAGCTCACCAAAGAGAGCTGCCCAGGGGCCTGCAAGTGACACTAACTGTAGGAACCCATTCCTTTGGGAGCAAGCAGTTCCAGAGAGGGAGGCCTACCACAAGTTCCACTGGAATGGGATCACAGCCAGCAGCACCTGGAGATGGGGAAGCTTTGCAGCAAAACACTGAACAGAAGCACAGATACAGCTCTGTGTAGGGGGCAGAGCTCTCTGTAGGGAGCACAGCTCTGCGTAGGGGGCACAGCTCTGTGCACGGGACACAGTTCTGTGTAGGGGCACAGCTCTGTGCACGGGACACAGTTCTGTGTAGGGGCACAGCTCTGTGCACGGGACACAGTTCTGTGTAGGGGCACAGCTCTGTGCACGGGACACAGTTCTGTGTAGGGGCACAGCTCTGTGCACGGGACACAGTTCTGTGTAGGGGCACAGCTCTGTGCACGGGACACAGTTCTGTGTAGGGGCACAGCTCTGTGCACGGGACACAGTTCTGTGTAGGGGCACAGCTCTGTGCACGGGACACAGTTCTGTGTAGGGGCACAGCTCTGTGCACGGGACACAGTTCTGTGTAGGGGCACAGCTCTGTGCACGGGACACAGTTCTGTGTAGGGGCACAGCTCTGTGCACGGGACACAGTTCTGTGTAGGGGCACAGCTCTGTGCACGGGACACAGTTCTGTGTAGGGGCACAGCTCTGTGCACGGGACACAGTTCTGTGTAGGGGCACAGCTCTGTGCACGGGACACAGTTCTGTGTAGGGGCACAGCTCTGTGCACGGGACACAGTTCTGTGTAGGGGCACAGCTCTGTGCACGGGACACAGTTCTGTGTAGGGGCACAGCTCTGTGCACGGGACACAGTTCTGTGTAGGGGCACAGCTCTGTGCACGGGACACAGTTCTGTGTAGGGGCACAGCTCTGTGCACGGGACACAGTTCTGTGTAGGGGCACAGCTCTGTGCACGGGACACAGTTCTGTGTAGGGGCACAGCTCTGTGCACGGGACACAGTTCTGTGTAGGGGCACAGCTCTGTGCACGGGACACAGTTCTGTGTAGGGGCACAGCTCTGTGCACGGGACACAGTTCTGTGTAGGGGCACAGCTCTGTGCACGGGACACAGTTCTGTGTAGGGGCACAGCTCTGTGCACGGGACACAGTTCTGTGTAGGGGCACAGCTCTGTGCACGGGACACAGTTCTGTGTAGGGGCACAGCTCTGTGCACGGGACACAGTTCTGTGTAGGGGCACAGCTCTGTGCACGGGACACAGTTCTGTGTAGGGGCACAGCTCTGTGCACGGGACACAGTTCTGTGTAGGGGCACAGCTCTGTGCACGGGACACAGTTCTGTGTAGGGGCACAGCTCTGTGCACGGGACACAGTTCTGTGTAGGGGCACAGCTCTGTGCACGGGACACAGTTCTGTGTAGGGGCACAGCTCTGTGCACGGGACACAGTTCTGTGTAGGGGCACAGCTCTGTGCACGGGACACAGTTCTGTGTAGGGGCACAGCTCTGTGCAGGTCTGAAGCAGAGGCAGTTTTTAATGTAAGATGTAGAGAGAAGGGTCTGGAGAACAGGACTGGTGAGGAGCTGGGGGGGTGCAGTGTGGAGCAGAGGAGGCTGAGGGCAGAGCGGATTGCTCTCTGCAGCGCCCTGAGAGGAGGCTGCAGCCAGCTGGGGGTTGGGCTCTGCTCCCCAGGCTCAGGTGATGGCAGGAGAGGAAATGTCCTGAAATTGTGCCAGGGGAGAGTTAGGTTGGAGAGGAGGAAAAATGTCTTTGGTGCCAGAGCGGTGAGGGATTGGCAGAGGCTGCCCAGGGAGGTGGTGGAGTGCCCATGGCTGGAGGTGTTGCAGAGAGCTGTGGCCATGGCACCTGGGGCCAGGGTTTGGTGGCCATGGTGGGGCTGGGTTGCTGGCTGGACTGGGTGATTCTGAAGGGCTTTTCCAACCCAAGCAATTCTTTGATTCCATGAAAGACAAATTAAAGCCATTTATGCAGAGGGCCAGGGCTAGGTTGATGCATTTACTGCTAGTGACCCTCTCCTGCAGCAGTGATGCCCTCTCAGCCTCAGCAGCTCACAATGCCAATCCAGAGTCACACAGGTGCTGTATGGACAGTGCACATGGGCCAGAAGGAGCAAGCTGTGCCAGGCTCCCCACTCCTGTGCTTTCTCCAGCAAGCTTCTGTCACTGCAGACAGCTCTCCCAGACTGAGTGCAGGGAAAGCACACATTTGGAAGGTGGAAAACAGCTGAAGGTGTGAAAAGATGCTTCACCTAGCTACAGCCTGCAGAAGTCATGAGCAAGGATTACTCATACACCAAAAATGCTATTTGAAGGTTCCATTACAGGCCCACAGGACCCAGACAAGCAGCAGAGGAGCACATCCTCCCTAACCCAGCAAAGAGGGAGGCTGGAATTGGCAGCTGTGCAGAGGAAGCCATAACGTACACACCCAAACCATGAGCACTCTTGAACTGTTCTTCCTGCTGCTCAGAGGCCTGCTGGGCACACTGGCAGGTTTCTAAACTGATGACAGTTAACCAGGCAAGTATTTAACCATGTTAAGTAACTTCTGAAATGTTGCTGAGGGATCCATGAGTTAGCAGCAGCCCTGCAGCAGCAGCCCCAGGACCCTTACCCTGACGATCTGGGTGTGCTGGCGCTCGACGGCGAGGTGCAGGGCAGTCTGCTGGTTCACGTTCTGGATGTCCAGGTTGGCATTGCCCTGCAAGACAATCAAGCATGACAGCATCACCACCCCAGCAACTGAGACACAGGCACTGATTACAACCCTGAGTTTGATCCCAGGTTTGGGGATGTGAGAGCAGAAGTGATTAAATGCTTTAATATCCACTGCAGAGACGTTCATCTGCCAACTCAAGCTAGGTTCAGTTCAGCTCCTCTGCACCATGAGGCCTCTGTACCAATCCCAGAGGCATGTCTGACCTTTAGAGCTCTCCACATAGGATCATAGAATGGTTAGGTTGGAAGGGACCTCAAAGATCATCTAGTTCCAACCCCCTGCCATAGGCAGGGACACAAGGACACATGTCCTTCCCTGCTCCACTGCTGCTGCACTGCAATTTCAGGCATAAAGGAGCAAACCACTTCCACATCTGGCAGTTAACTCCAGTGTGACACTTAAACCCACCTGGGAAAAGAGTCCTACCTGATGGACCAGCAGCTCAGCCACTTCCACGTGGTTATTGAGAGCTGCCAGATGCAAGGCAGTGTAACCATCATCTTTTTTCTCATCAACAATCCAGGGTCGTGGGAGCTTGGACAACAGCACACGCATGGCACTGCAACAGATGTGAGGAGATGGTATCAGCACAGCCAGGCAGAGCCTGCCAGGCAGCCACAGGACAGCAGCAGCCAGGCAGAGCCTGCCAGGCAGCCACAGGACAGCAGCAGAGCAATGTTGGCTCTGACAGCTACAAAGCAGCAGTAGCTGAAACCACATCAGTGACTCTTCAAGGAGAGAAAGAGGATGGAAAGCTGAGGTTGAACAAGGCCAGGAGCAGGTCCTACACTTTGGCCACACCAACCCCATGCAGCTAGAGCCTGGGGATGAGTGGCTGGAGGGAGCCTGGCAGAGAGTGAGGGCCTGGCTGTGCTGGGTGACAGCAGCTGGACAGGAGCCAGCAATGTGCCCAGGGGGCACAGAAGGCCAATGGCATCCTGGCTTCTATCAGCAGCAGTGTACCCAGCAGGACCAGGGATGCCATTCTGCCCTGTGCTGGCACTGGGTAGGCCTCACCTTGAGCACTGAGTGCAGCTGAGCCCTCACTGCCAGAGGCTCTTCCCTGCCATGGCACAAGGCTGGCTTGGGCAGTGCCATGTGAGCTGCAGTGAAGGGCAGCTGCAGCTGAAGGCATCTCCACAGCACTCTGTCAGCAGCAGCCTCCAGTGAGAGCAGTGGAGCAGGGCCAGAGGAGAGCAATGAGGATGGGGAGGGGCTGGAGGGGAGGCTGAGGAGGAGAGGCTGAGGGAGCTGGGGGGGTGCAGCCTGGAGGAGACTCAGGGGGACCTTGTCACACTCTGCAGCTCCCTGAAGGGAAGCTGTGGTAAGGGGGGGGTTGGGCTCTGCTGCCAGGCAGCTTGTGCCAAGGTGAGAGGGCATGGCCTGGAGCTGTGCAGGGGAGAGTTAGGTGGGAGGTCAGGAGGCACTTCCCCAGGGTTAGGGGGGAGGTCAGGAAGCACTTCCCCAGGGTTAGGTTGGAGGTCAGGAAGTACTTCCCAGGGTTAGGTTGGAGGTCAGGAAGCACTTCCAGTGCCTGATTCCCTTTCTCTGAGGAATGTGCTGCCCAGGGGGGTGGTGGAGTTGCCATCCCAGGAGGTGTTTAAGACAAGATTGGATGTGGCACTCAGTGCCATGCTCTGGTGGTGTGCTGGGGTCAGGCCAGAGGCTGGACTGGATGGTCTCAGAGGTGTGTTCCAGCCTCAGTAATTGTGTGATTCTGTGCACAAGAGCTCCCAAGCACCCCATGGGCAGTTCCCCCTAGTTACAGACCCAACCAAACCATACAATTCCCAGGGTGTGGGGGTTCCAGTTTTTTTTTTTTTCTTCCAGCTTATCCAGCAGTAAAAATCATCCTAAAAAACCAAACCCAGAGTAATTGTGGCACACAGACATCAGAACTGTTCTCCCTTCAAATCCTCACAGCATCCTTTGCTTCACTACTTCATGAGCAAGCTGCAGGAGCTGAGGTTCCTGTTAGGCCAAGCCTTTATAAATGATGCTGTAACAGCTCTGACTTGCTACCTGAGATACAACTGGAGCAAGACTTGTTGGGCACAGATGAGCTGAATGCTGCAGCTGGACAGTGCACACCAATGGCCTATTTGCACAAGCAGAACTCAGCATGGCAGTGCCTAGTACCCCACTGCTGCATCTGCTTCCTCACCAAGATGTGAGGAAGAGGATTTACTCTGACACCTCCAATTGAAGGGTGAGAAGCAGCTCAGTCAGCAGAGTGCTAGAGCAGACTAAAACCCACAGAGTCCAAAGGCTGCAGCATTAAGGGCATCACCAGCACAAAGCCTGAGAAGTGCTCAATCTTCCACCCCCTCAGAAACACTTCTGTGAAGTTCAGGTTGTCTTTGCTTAGCTTTGGAACAGGGAAGGGACCAAACTTTGTTCCCTTATTGTCCCATCCTTACAGCACAGGCAGCTCCTTACCCAAGCTTCCTCAGACAGGCAGAAAAGCAGAAAGTGCCTTAAACTGGTGCCAGAAACCCTCTGCTGCCAGCTGAGCTTCTCCTGCTGTGGAAGCTGCATGCCACTTGCAGGAGAAACTTCTGCACGGGACTGCAAGTCTGAAAGCCAGGGGACACAGCTAAGGGGAGTGGGACCCCTCAGCCACACAATGCCTGGCAAGGCAGGGCTGTAACTGGGACACCCAGCTCTTAGCAGCCACCTGGTGCCCAGCAGATGGCACCTCAGGAGCCCCACAAACACCCTCACCCAGGCAGCCTCACCAACACCCTCCCCAGGCAGCCTCACCAACACCCTCACCCAGGCAGCCTCACAAACACCCTCCCCAGGCAGCCTCACCACCACCCTCACCCAGGCAGCCTCACAAACACCCTCCCCAGGCAGCCTCACCAACACCCTCCCCAGGCAGTCTCACCAACACCCTCACCAACACCCTCACCCAGGCAGCCTCACCCAGGCAGCTCTCACTGTTCCTTAGAACCACTCTCCACAGCAGCAGTGAGATGTTTGCACTGCCAACTAACAACTGAGCTCCTAACCCATCCCAAGGAGCTGGTACCTTGACCAGTGACCCCACAGCAGTTCTGTTTGCCCCTGAGCTCTCTTTCTGAGCAAGCCAACAGGTTTCCTCCTTCCAAGGAGTTCACCCCAAGGAGTCCCCCTGAAAAGCTCAAGAGCTGCCCATGAGGTAGACTACTCAGCAAGTGTCCTCCTCCCTAGGCACTGCTTGGATCTGTCCATCACACTCTGACTTTTCCAGCACCTCCATCTTCCCCTGGTACTGCACTGCGTACACCACCTCAGTTTCACACCCAGTAACCACCCCAGCAGCTGCAGTACAACAGCCACTTTATTCCCCAGATTCAGAGTCTGAAGGAACCACAACTAAGCAACTGCATCTTCAGGCTGCAAGGTCACACAGGAGGCCAATGAGCAACTGCTAAGTGAAGCATCCACAGCCAGGCTGCTCCTGAGGTTTGTGCTCTGCAGCCTGGACATAGGCAGCTGGCCAGGAACCAGGTGCATTCTGCAGCCACAGAACCACCTGGGTTGGAACTGACCTCCAAAGGTCATCTAGTCCAGCCCCTCCTGCACTCAGCAGGGACATCCTCCACTAGAGCAGGTTGCCCACAGCCCCACTGAGTCTCACCTTGAGTATTGGCACAATGTCCACCTGCAGACCAGTGCCAAGTGGCTCCCTCAGGGGTCAGTGCTGGCACCAGTGCTGTTTGACATCTTTGTCAGGGACATGGACAGAGGAATCAGTGCAGCCTCAGCAAGTGTGCAGCTGGCACCAAGCTGTGTGGCACAGTCACTTGCTAGAGGGCAGGGATCCATCCAGAGGGACCTGCACAGGCTGCAGAGCTGTGCCCAGGCCAACCTCAGGACATTCAACAAGGCCAAGTGTAAGGTCCTGCANAATGCGATCTTTGATCACATTCTGTGCTTCTGTGCTCCACAACCTCCCTGGAGGTGTTCAAGGCCAGGTTGGATGAGGCCTTGAGTGACCTGTACTAGTGGGAGGTGTCCCTGCCTATGGCAGGGGGGTGGAACTAGATGATCTTTGAGGTGCCTTCCAACCTTACCATTCTATAATTCTATGATCTCCAGAGATGAGGCCTCGACTACCACCCTGGGCAACCTGTTCCAGTGCTCAGCTGCCCTCACAGCGCAGAACTTGTTCCTAACATCCAACCTAGATCTGCTCTGCTCTGCTCTCATTTCAAACCATTGTCCCTCCTCCTGTCACTGCAGGCCTTTGGGAACAGTCCCTCTGCAGCCTTCTTGCAGGCTCCCTTCAGGTGCTGAAGGTGTTATTAGGCCTCCTCAGAGCCTTCCCAGTCCATGGGATTTATCAGTCTGTAGAGTCCACCACAACCACAGCTTTCTTGAGGTACACAAGTAAGTAAGATTCCAGTCTCAACCTCTCTGGAATTTTTGTTTCCTGGCAGGACTAAGCCTCTCACCTCCTCACAGTCCAAATCACTTGCAACACAAAGCCAACACTTAACAGACTGTCCACTGCTCCCTGTGAACCATGGCTCAGCTTCTCACTGCCTGCCACAGCTCTAGCAGCTGCTAGGAAAATAGACTGGAACAACTGGAAAAAAACAAACCTCCACTGCTGATGGCTTCAGAGAATCACTTAGGGCAAGAATTTCCAAACCAAAGACACAATTTAGTGAAACACAAGGACCAAAACCATCAGGAAATGTGACAGAAGAAGTGAGTATTACCTGCACTGATGAACATCACTTATTTTGTACTGAGGTGCTGCATTTTCAGATCTAGGATATCAATGCTTCCAGCATCAGAACCATTTCTAGCTGCCTTAGATGCAGAGCAAGTGTGGAGCACAGTGGTGCCCATATCTGAAACTGGATCTGGGCACAGCAGCAGCAGCCCTTCAGGGAGCTGGGCTGGACCTGGGCACAGCAGCAGCAGCCCTTCAGGGAGCTGGGCAGGACTTGGGCACAGCAGCAGCAGCCCTTCAGGGAGCTGGGTTGACAGAGGGCACCTGAGGGGCAGAGGAGACCAGCAGCACAAGAAGCCAGTCTACTTTCTACTGCAGCTTCCCCCCGCAGGGTACCATGTCATGCAAGCTCTCTGTCTTCACCCACCAGGCTCAGTGCTTCTAAAGACCTCATAAGGCTCTGGAGTATCTCCTGTGGATCACAGAGAAAAAAAATGCATAACAAAAAATAACCTGAAAATTCCTTGTGCCTGACAGAAGCAGTGAGACCACCATGAGCAGCCAGGAAAAGATGGGTCAACAATAACCTAAGAAAGAAAACAAGGGCAGGAAGGTTTTTATCCACCACAAGTCAAGGACCACAGGAGGTCAAGGGGAGGCACCACTCAACTCTCTCCTTACAGCCACTCTGTCTCCAAAGCAGCTGAGTCCCTCACCAAGAACCATCCTAACCAACTCTGATGGTACTTCACAGCTTTCTCCTCACTTAGGAAACAAGGAAACTGCCAACTCCAAAGATAAATCACAGAATCACAGAATGGTAAGGTTGGAAGGGACTTCAAGGATCATCCAGTTCCAACCCCCTGCCACAGGCAGGGACACCTCCCACTAGTACAGGTCACTCAAGGCCTCATCCAACCTGGCCTTGAACACCTGCAGGGAGGTTGGGGATCTTTGATCACATTCTGTGCTTCTGTGCTCCACAATCTCCCTGGGCAATCTGTGCCAGTGCCTCACCACCCTCACTCTAAAGAACTTCCTCCTAACATCCAGTTTCAATCTCCCCTCTGCCAGTTCAAACCCACTGCCCCTTGTCCTGGCATTGCAAGACCATGCTTCATTCCCAGGCTTTAGCTGTGCAGTTCTCCAGCAGCACCAGAGCTGTTCCTCTAACAGCTCTCCCGTTTGAAAGGAATGCAGATCTACACCACACCTGGAATACTGCCTCCAGTTCTGGGCTCCTCAGTTCCAGAGGGACAGGGAGCTACTGGAGGGAGTTCAACAGAGGACTAAAGGATGATAAAGGGACTGACTGGAATATCTCTCTTATGAAGAAAGGCTGAGAGCCCTGGGGCTGTCCAGTCTGGAGAAGAGAGGCTGAGAGGGGATCTGATCAATGCCTATAAATCTCTGAGGGGTGGCTGTCAGGAGCCAGGCTCTTTGCAGTCATACCCAGGGACAGGACATGAGGCAATGGATGCCAACTCAATCACAGGAGAGTTCATCCCAACATGAGGAGACACTTCTGTACTGTGAGGGTGCTGGAGCAGGCTGCCCAGAGAGGTTGTGAAGTCTCCTTCTCTAGAGATCTTCAAAACCTACCTGGGTGTGTTAGTGTGTGACCTGCCTTAGGTGACCCTGCTCTGGCAATGGGCTTGGGCTCAATGATCTCTGGAGGTCCCTTCCAGCCCCTTCCATTCTGTGGTTCTGTGCTTTCATAAGGTATGACAAAATTCCTTCCCCCCAACACTCACCTGAGCACTTGCTTTACCTGATCCTCTTTGAACATCTTCTCCTACTTAAGTTTGCTGTCAAATACCAGGAAAAAAATCCTTTCAAGTTCAGCCATCAAATATTTGGAGCTATCTTGCTGTCACATAAATAAGATGCCTACTACATTTTGGGATGCTTTTAAAATGCTACTGCAGAGACAGCAGGACCAGACAAAAAAAAATAATCAACAGCTTCTACATGTAATAGACTTTTATCTTATTTCTTAGAGTGAAGCATTGAGGGCCAGCAACTGCTCCACAGCTGCTTCTGTGCTGTTCCATGTGCAAGTATGAGAGCACCTCTCTGCCTAGGAGCCTGCACTGAACTGCAGGGATGTGGCTGGCAGATGTGCTTACCAACACAATACTGCCAGACAGCAACATGCTACACACAGCAAATGGCTGCATCCTCCTCCTCAGCTGAGAGGTAGCTTCTTTCAGTGCACAAGATGCAGTTCCTTCAGGCTGCAGCCCTCTTTCCTACAGCTATTCTGTTTTGCAGGGTCTTCTGGAGCTGATGCAAGCTGCTGACAGCTGCCACTGAAAGCAGGACTCACTGAAAGAAGCATGCCCTGTATCCTGAAAAGTCATGTTGGTGGACTACTGATGCATGCCAATTACACAGCAATCCTTGATTGGGATGGTTTGGGAGTTCCCTGCCCTCCCCAGCTCTATGAAAATCACACAGACTAGGCTCAGCCAGCTGGAACTTAAGGACTGAAGCTCTATTTACAGCTTAGCAAAATGTACAAGCAGATATTTACAATATATAGAATCATAGACTGGTAAGGTTGGAAGGGACCTCAAGGATCATCCAGTTCCAACCCCCTGCCATAGGCAGGGACACCTCCCACTAGCACAGGTCACTCAAGGCCTCATCCAACCTGGCCTTGAACACCTCCAGGGAGGNGAGACACTGGCACATTCTGTGCTTCTGTGCTCCACAACCTCCCTGGAGGTGTTCAAGGCCAGGTTGGATGAGGCCTTGAACAACCTGTGCTGGTGGGAGGTGTCCCTGCCCATGGCAGGGGTCTGGAACTGGGTGACCTTTAAGGTCCCTTCCAACCCAACCCATTCTAGACTCTGATGGCTCTGTGTGGTCCTGAACACTTGCTTTTGCCTTGTACACACTGAAGCAGCCCACAGGCTATTTTCTCTGGAACTGCACTGCAGAGGCTGAGAAATCAGCAAATCTAATGGCAACTCTGACAGCTCTCCAGACTATCCTCTTCACTGTACTCACAGCTTGTGTAGTTGATTGAATAGCTTCAAAGGTTAGTGATGAGATGCTTAAAAGCCTTCTGCAGCACTCTGCTATTAAAATACCAGCACTAATGAAAGGAGTTGTAGCAGGTAAGCTTTGGCATTTGTTGTCTGCAGTGTTTTCAGGTCAGCAGGAAGCTGATCAAGATTTTGGCTCTTTTTCAGCTGGATGATCTTTTGCATATTCTGAAAGTGTTCCAGATGGGACAGCAAAAGAAAAACCTCAGTGAATGTTTTGGAGGAAGCTGTCTGCAGTATTTTGAAGGAGGTGAGGAAACTTTCTTCCTTCATATGAGCTGAACACCTGCTCAGTGACAAAAAGCAAGGAGAAGAGGTGTGTAGAGGGGCCGAGATCAAGGTACCTGCTGCTTTCCCAGGCCCAGCTGTTGGATCACAGGTTCACAGGATGTTAGGGGTTGGAAGGGACCTCTGCAGATCTTCCAGTCCAACCCCTTGGCAGAGCAGGACCAGAGACTCTAGCACAGGTCACACAGGAACACATCCAGACAGGGCTGGGAAGGCTCCAGAGAAGGAGACTCCACAACCTCTCTGGGCAGCCTGTGCCAGGGCTCTGGGACCCTTCCAGTCAAGAAGTTCTTCCTCATCTTGAGCTGGAACCTCCTATGCTGCAGTTTCCATCCACTGCTCCTTGTCCTATCCCAGGGCACAGGTGAGCAGAGCCTGTCCCTGTCCCTTCCTTCCTGACCCCCAGCCCTCATTTATTAGATCCCCTCTCAGTCTTCTTCTCTCCACACTAACCAGCCCCAGGGCTCTCATCCTCTCCTCCTCAGGCAGTGCTCCAGTCCCTGCAGCATCCATGTAGCCCTCCCTTGGACCTTCTCCAGCAGATCCCTGTCCCTCCTGAACTGGGGAGCCCAAAACTGGATGCAATATTCCAGGTGAGGTCTCACTAGGGCAGAGTGGAGGGGGAGGAGAACCTCCCTGGATCTGCTGGACACACTCTTCTGAATGCACTCCAGGATCCTCCTTGGCCACCAGAGCACATTGCTGCCCATAGAGAATTTCTTGTCCACCAGGACTCCCAGATCCTTCTCCATGGGGCTGCTCTCTGGCAGATCTCCTCCTAACCTGTACTGGGGGTACAGTGACTTATAAAACCACCACACCCCCAATAATTCATCCCCTTAACACCAGAGTCCAGGAACACCCATTGATACTGTGTTAGATTCCATTTGAGACCTAGAAGAATAACAGCAAAAGCTGCTGCTGAATGAACATTCAATGTGACCTTGCCACAGCTGCTTTGGGTTATTTTTTTCCCCTTTAATTCAGGTTTTTAGAGAGTCTTGAACTACAGCTTAACAGTTATTGAGAAGTATGGCCAGCAGGGCAA
>WBNM01034458.1:12836-34200 GCA_013399055.1 Ramphastos sulfuratus
TAAGGTATAGGGGTGGGGAGAAGGTGGAAGGGTGGTTGGGAGCCCCTCCTGGGGACTCTGATTTCTGGGAGGGGTGTTGTGTTTCTGTATTACCTTTAACTTGTATATTTCTGTAAATATTCCTGTATATAGTGTATATATCTGCTTGTATATTGTGCTAAGCTGTAAATAGAGCTTCATCTCAACTTCCAGCCGGCTGAGTCTAGTCTGGGTGATTTTACAAAGTGGGGGGGGCAGGGAACTCCCAAACCATCACACCCCAACAGAGGGAAAGGAACCATGGGATCATGCCTGGGCAAGTCACAACAGGTATCTTTCATGACTCACATATCAGTTGCTATGTCTTTTAGTGACCAGTTCCTCTTGCAACTTCTCTTGCTGTAGGCTGGACAAGAATAGCCCACTGTTTGCCTTTCTTTCTGTCCCTGGCATGAATTTGTGAAGCTTCTTGTTCTGAGCAACATGCAGAACTGGAATGGCAGCTGAGAAATGGGACATAACAAACAAAAACATGGAACAATGCATATCTGATTCTTATGCTAAATGCCTGAGTTCGAAAGTTGTTTTCTTTTCCTCTCTATTTCCTTCCTCAACTCAGGTTGGAGTAGCAGTAAAAAGTGAAATTGCCTTCAGCTGTTGTTAAATGTGAAATAATGTAAAAAAAAGCAAGAGTTCCCATCTCTAAGGAGAAGGATAAAGAACAAACCATTAATTCAGCACAAGGAGTGAGTTTTTTTCTACACTTAATCTTCCACTATATCTCTAATTATTGAGCTTCTCTTTACAGATCATAGAGGGAGCTCAAATTAACTAGGTCAGATGCCGTAGCCTTTTATACGTGGGTGGATAAGTACCATTTCTGAAAAGAATTCTCAGCCTCAGCTCAGGTAAGAATTGATCCTTGAAGCTATTGTTGACAGACAGTCTGTATTGCAAAGTAAGTATAATCATATTTTTTTCCACTGAAATCCTAACACAGAAATAATTTTGTAATTGCAAAAGTTCAAGATTAATGCTTGTGTCAGAAACAAAATCAGATGAAAGTCATAACCGGAAACAACTGGGTGTTTAAAGGTGAAACTATGTCTCCATGAGACAACTGCTTGCCTTAAAATTAATATTATTCAAAAGTAAAAGTCAGATGTGCCAGATAACCTCAAAGTTCTATCAGGAAGCCAGTCTGTATGGCACTGCTCTCTAGCTTAACAACCACAGAAACTTCTAGGCTCTTGGTACAAATCTCTGATTTTAAAAAATATTTCTTTTGAAAAAACATCTTAAAAAACTAAACAAAATCACTGGTCTTTATCTGATCTCTCTCTGCTTCTCTTCTGTTCTTCAAAAATACTTAATGACATAATGGACAATTCATGCAATGGGAGTTAATTGTTTGGGTGCTAGTAAACAGAACAGTAAAAGGATTGTTTTATTCCTCAATTGGCTTGAGTATTTTTCTGCAGTTAAAAAAAAACCCACAAACAAAATCAAAACAATCCATGGATCAGAATATGTTCAGTTACTTACCTGTTGCATATGTAGTTCAGCCAGAAAGAATGGAAATTTACCCTGGCAAGTGACAGAGCATGAGAGGGAAAATAGGCTTTGGCAAGAAATTATATTGCTAGATTTTTGTGCTATGGAAGAAGAGGTCTGATTAGTTTTACCATTTTATTTAAAACACCTTTAATTCCAAGGACAGGTGCCAGATAATAGCTTATCAGAACATGCTTAACCTAATGGGGATACTTTGAAGAACAGGTTGAAAACCATCCTTAAGGACATTCCTTCTTGAGATAATAGTGATGAGCTTCATCATGCTAGATCTGTGCTTTTCATCTCCAGCAGTCCTTTTGGCCAGCTCAGGACATTAGCAGCCACGTCCTGGCATGCCACATGCTGGAGTTGTAATAGGCAAATTACAAATGGCTTATAGAGGGGAACAGGCAGTCCTGGTGAATAGGTTCATTAGCAATATAAACATGATGTGTATAACCGACCTTCAGTGAAGAAGTCTCTAAACTGATGAATGCTGCTAGCTGGCAGAGGGCATCAGAGAACGAACCATTTTGCATTGGCATTGTTTCCAAAAGCAGCTGCTCTGAGTCCCAGCCAGAGACAGGCTCATTCCTGCCTAGATCAGCAGGGGTTCACCACTGATTTGGTGCTATGATATTAAGTAAGCAAATCTCTCAATGGGATTTTTTAATGACTTCAAGCTAGCATCTAGTGGTTATCCACAAGTCTATGTCTTTGCTTAACATGTTGTTTCACTCCACTAGCATGGTCCCCACCCAAAGCAAAGAAGGATTGCACAGTATAAAAAAATAAGCTTCTTGAGAAGCATAAAAAGGAGCCACATTGCAACCAGAAACTAAATGCCACTAAAACCCAGGACAGAAATACTTTTTGGACTAATGCTTTACTTTTGCTTGTAATCCACTGCTCATTGTGGCAAGTATCCTGCATCTCTCTGCATCCAGAAAATTTAGGAGACTGTACTAACTGGATGCCAGTCTTACTACACATTTTCCACATGCAGTTCCTTAAATGGTTAGTCCTGTGTCAGAAAATGAATCTTCCCGTATATATATACATGTCTGTGTGTATTTTTTTTATAAGAATATGGCAAACCTGGTGAGTATACTGTTGCACCTGCTGCTCTAACAGTTGTGTATTCAACAGTCTTAGGAGAATGGGAGTCATCCAAAATATTAAATACATGGGTCTGAGTCCCAGCTGCAGAATGGCAAGTTGAGCCCATCTCCCATGGATGTTCACTTGTTTGTTCTTTACAGCTCTGTGGGTCTTCCTCAAGATTACTCAGAAGAGTCACTGTAATTAAGAACATTTTCCAATAGGAAGTACAGTTTTGATCAGGAAATATTTTCAGGAAGTTGTACACCCAATTATAGCATTTCTGATCATTCCTTTAATACTCAGACTCTTTCACTTTCAGTATGTGGCTGTGATTTGATAGTGTCTTTCTCTGCTCCTTTTCCATGTAGGTTTTGCAAGCATCAGGAAAGCAGAGCAGGGGCTCATGGCAGCTGCAGAAAGGAAATGTGGAGTCGGTTCAAGGATAGAAGGGTTAAAATGTAGTGGAGTACTTTTCTCATAGTGATAACCACTACTGTGAGCAGGTGAATGGAATTAGTGATCTTGCCAGGTGCCTGTCTGAGTGTGGCCATTTGAGTTAGAGTTACAGTGAGGTGGAAAAAAGCACCAGAGTTGGAGCCTGAGGGAGAGATTTAATGATAAGGGGTTACCATGAAAATATGTGACTCGTATCTCAACTGTTTAAACTCCTGAACGTTGGTTAAACTTTACATGAAATCCTGCCATTTTCTCAAAGCCAGAATTATTGCAGAGTCATTTCAGAGGCTGCTACACTGGTTAATTGCTATCAGATGTGTTATGAAAACTCTTGCCAGTTTAGCTAGGTGAAAATCTGGGAGCGTAGCACATCCTTTAGATGAAAAGAAAAATCTGGCACATGGTGAAATATGTCAGCTCTCGTATTTAGGGCAGAGTGCAATATGAGAAACTCAAAGTGAAACATTTGTTACCTCAGGATCCAGTATAAGGACTGTACGGACAGTATGAAAATATTAGAATCATAGAATGGTTTGGGCTGGAAGGGATTTTAAAGATCCAACTTCCCTACCATGGGCAAGGACACCATCCATGAGATAAGTTTGCTCAAACTTCCACTCAACCTGGTTTTGGACAATTCCAGGGAGTGGACATCCACTTCTCTGTACACCCTCTGTTTCTGTGTCACACTACACTCATAGTAAAGAATTTCTTCCTTAGTCTAATTTAAATCTACCCTCTTTCAGTTTGAAACCATTGCCTGTAATCCTATCACTAGACTCCCTGACAAAGCATCCCTTCCCATCTTTCCTGTAGGCCTCCTTTAAGTACTGGAGGTCTTCTATAAGGTCTCCCTGGAGCCTTCTCTTACGGCTGAATGGCTCCAACTCCCCCAGTCTGCCCTTGAAAGGAAGGTGTTCCAGGACCCTGATCATCTTTGTGGCCTTCCTCGGACCTGCTTGTGCAAGGCTGAGTCTTATTCTGGGGGGGTCAGAGCTGAACATGGTACCCCAGGTGGGATCTCACCAGAGTGGTGTAGAGGGGTGTTGTGGTAGGCCTAAACAGGCCAAATTAGGCTTGTGCATGTCCTGGCTTGCCCAGGCATGTTTTTCTGCTCTCCCTCCTCCTGTTTTGGGGAGAGCAACCGCAGGAAAAGGGACAAAGAACCTGGCGCCACTAAATCTGGGGTCTGGGGTCAGCCCAGCAACTGCGGTAAACAGGGTGCACACAGCTGCCTTATGCAAGGCCCGTGATCTGCCCCAAAAAAGGGTAAAGCAAACCTGTGGCTTCACCCAATATGGCCAAATCTTGGCTAACTGCCATTTGATTGGCTATCTCGTGTCCAAGGGCCCATTGATCTTAGGGCTCTATTGGATAAATAAGGAGCAGGGAACACAGGGTGCGTGCCTTTCGCCATTACAAGGTGTGTCTGCTTGCATCCTGCCTGCTGCCTCCACGCATTCGGCCTGCACAGCCAGCGTGACACCGTGCCGAGACTGCACACCGAGACAAGACGTCCTGCCTGCATATGAGAGCCTGCTGCCAAAGGGAGTCAGGACCAGGTCAGGGATCGTCTCTCTCCTTTTTCCAGTGCTCAGAAGCCTGGAGAAACTCTAAAGCCACTGACGGCTACCGACAGCAACCCCACCACGAGCCTTAGGTACTGTCAGACAATACTTCTTTCGAGTAAATACCAAAGCCTCTTGTAATTATTGATTGCCTTCTGCCATAAGTAGAAAGTTGCTCCTTGTGTCCATCTAGTGAGCAAGCAGCGTAACTGACCACAAGAGGCCTACTGGCTGCAAAGCCTTCTCTTCCAGTTTGAATTTGAGTTTGGTTAATGTATATATTTAATAGTTATTTCCAGATCCTGTTATAACCTGTATATAGTTTCCATAACGTTGCAAAGAGCCTGTTGTTATTATTATTATTAAATGGTGGTCAGGGTGGTGTGAGTTCCGAATATTTAATATTAATAAACTATATATTAATATTTTTAAAATATCGTCTCGCAGTAGTTAATTACCCCTTCCGTGGCAAGGGGAAGAACCCCCTCCCCACTGCTAGCCACACTTCGTTTGATGCAGCTCAACATCAAACCTTCTGCTCAGCAGCATCTCTTATATATGTCCAGGGAAACAAAACTGTTAAGACTGGGGACTCTGACCTGAAAGGGAGGCAACAAAGGAAATAACACCAGATATCCTAGGAAAGCTAAAATTTAAAGAGCCCTGACTTTAAACACAGCAGTATCTTCACCATCCAGGAGAAAAATTAACCAAACAATTTGAACAAAGAACTCCTTTCTGTCTAGTGTTTCAGTTATTTTACTGATGCATGTTACTATCTGAAGTGCTATTAGTGGGACATGGAAAGTTCAAGGGCATTTCCTATGCTAGGGATTGTGTTTCCTTTCTAAGCAAATAGCTAAGTTAATAAACAGAGATGACTTGCAAAGAAGAGATCGTTTCAAATGCAAACCACGTAGCATAGATGATCAGCCTGTCCTTTATTAAAGTTTCTATACTTCATGTATCTGAATCTATTATTTCTGTAGTGTTTATTCTCTAATAAAATAAACTCTAAACCTGTATGCCCAAGACCTCAGGAGGTCACCATTGTGAATTAATCACTAACCAAGTATAAAAGCAGTACTCCAAGGAAACTGTGATCAGTTCTCATCTGCATATTAATTGATGACTCATTCAGGAACGTGTTAAAAAGTAATTTTCAGTCAGACAAAATGAATTAATTCAGTGGAAGTGTTCTTATGATAGATACATGGACATCCAGGTCTGAAAGGAACGTATTAAAACTAAAATCTACAGATAGACTACTACAAAAGGAAGAAGAGAGCCTGTTCTGAGCAAAAGCACGTGCATTTCTGCCATCATCTCACGAGCTGCTGCAAAGTAAGGGGAACCTCAGAAAAGGATGGATGGCTTCTGCAGAACACTACTTTTGAAGGAATGAATAAACAGAAGAAACCTTGCACAGTTAAAATATGCACAGGAAATCAGTGCAACAGGAGTTGCAGTTAAACTGAGCAAATTTCTATGCTCTTATCTGCAGAAAAGGACTGCAGTTTCAGTTGAGCAGTTAATTCCTTTAAGTATTGCTATTTTACATTAAATTAACAGACCCACAAAGCCCCAACAGCTCTCTGTCCTAGACTATACCAAATGATGAAATTTAGTACTTTCCAGCCTAGTGCAGGTTCCGTGTCCATGGCTTGGCTGTTCCATCAGTCTCAAAAGTCTAGGACTTACACTGGACCTAGGAACTGGTAGAATCAGGTGTCTTTAGAATAAGAAATGTATGTGTGTCTAGTAAGACAGAACCCCTTGCATATTTATTTATATTAATAACTGCAATGCTTGGTCTCTGCTTCAAAATGAATGTGCTTCAGTGGAAGATATTTGGTAGCAGCAGCTGCAGTATATAAAGGAATTCCTAACATCTTTAAGGGTATTTGGGTCCACTTACATATCAGCAGGCAGAAAGCTAGGGTGCACTTCAGTGCACCAAGTGTTTTTTTCACAGCAGTCTGCTTGGAAAATAGGAAGCTGGATGATGGTGAACCACCATCTGTTTGTGGATCAGGTTATGGGATAGCTCCAGGGAAAATCTATTGTCCTATATATTAAAAAAAAAAAAAAAGAAAGGAAAAAAAAAAAAGAATAAAAATAGCCACTTGGGACTACATGCTGTACATCTCTGGAAGCAGCAAACAGCAAACTATAGGCAGAAGGTGTAAGGAGCATGCATAGCCTTATATCTTCCAGGAATTTCTGTTTTCAGAACTTACTGAACAAATGGAGGTGGATTGTTACGTATGATAAATATTGATTGGTCTATTAATCATACTTCATAAAATTGTCTAGTAATTTTTTAAGCCATTTTACAGTTTTGGACCCTTCAGTACCATATATCAATCAATACCAGGTTAAGATATGCTTTCAATGAGAAAACCCTCACCTTTCTCTTAAAACTTCTGGATAATTTCAGTGTTGGCCATTATTTCCACAACACTATTTTACATTGGACTTTGGATCAGTTCTGATTAATTTCTAATGTCTTACATGCCTTTCTAATTGCTTTTGGTGCTAAAGTTGTTGAACATAGAAAAATAACCATGGTGACTTCTTAGTCTCTTGTTTAGGTGGCCACAGCTTAGCTAGAGATCACCACAGTAGAGAGTGTAAAGGAATATTTTTAGCCATAAATTTCATGGTCATTTTATCACTCAGTTATTGAGATCTTTCTGAGCAGAGCAACTGCAAATAGTTATACACTGGCTATAAACTTTGTCACTTCCCTTATTTTATATTTTTACAGAATTGTTTATGATAAGCTGGGACAGTCAATGCCCTCACACAGGTGTTTTAATGATCTCCTATAAATCTGAAATTTACTGTGATTTCTGATTTTTTTAGAGCCTGTATACTTTTATCCCTCATAAATACATCAAAGAATATGAAAGACTTCAAAATGTTTTGAAACCTATGTGTACTAAAGCAACAGGATCACCATAATCCACAGGATTATTGATGCCCCCAAAGGAATGTAGTGGGATTTGGTGAAATAAGACATCTTGGTTTCCATTTGCAGGGAACACTTTTGACTCTTCCCTGGTATATTATGCTTAACTATGAATGGTTTGTGATGCCCATTTTATCACTTTAGACAAAATTAAACAATACCTAGCATTTCCCAGTAATTCCTGAATCCCTTTGTAAACACAAGCAGCAACTTTTCCCTCTTTTAGTCTTCTGCTCCTTTCATCTTGAAGTCATATTGCAACATACAGGTCATTACCTGAAAAGGTCTGCTGGAAAGGTCATTATCTATTCAGCAGTTCAATCATTCAACACACAAGTCAGAGACAGAGGAATAGAGCAATGCTTGAGACAATAGGGTGACAGGAATGTCTGTAAGAAGCAAGACAGAAATAAGTGTATGTAGATTTTTGCAGCAAGAACTTGAGGAAGGTGGCATGATCTGAGAGGCACTGATGCGTGATGCGAATGCCAAGGTGAAAGACATGGTGTGAAAATGGAGTTAATACTAGCTGTGCTGGAAAGATCAAATGCTTACTGTATCCCAAAGAAGAGATCACAGTCCCTTAAATGACAATATCAGAGAGCTTCTTTGAGAGCACTAACAATAGTGCTAAACATGCCTGTAGGACAGACATCCGTCTATCTCCATAAAATATTTATTATATATTTTAACCAACTAGCTCACAGCTATTTCCCAGTTTCATTCAAACACCAGCAAACAACCAAGTAATTAATGGCTAAGCAAGGAAGAAATAGGGATGGGTTAGGGAAGGATAAACTCAGCCTAGAAAAAGCAGTAGTAGTCTCAGGGCTTTGAACAGAGAGTGAGATCACTGGTGGCACAAGGGACTCCATAGACATCTAATTGAAAAATGCCAAACAATTGCCTAACATTAGTATTCTCAATGCTCAACTTGAGAGTAAAAGAGACATTCAAATCACTATTTTCAAACCTTCCTGAACCCTCAGGATTATAAACATTTATTCTTTTCCTTGGGAGAGGAAAGGTAGTTTTTCAGATATTTAAATAAATGAAGCCAAGTATGTTCCTTGAGCAGGCTGATTTCCAGATGAATCTTTGCTTTAGGTTACACCCTATTTTTTTTTAATTTTAAAAATAAACAGTACTGTAGAGGATCATTAAAATGAAGAGAGGATTAATATCTCTAGTGCCAGGAGGAGTTTATCTGTGAGCACCGTAAAAAATGTTTACTGCATTGAAACTCCGTGCTACACCAACAAAAGCACAATTCAGATCAACTCACTTTCATTTGCAATGAAATAAAAACTACCTTCAGAATAAAAGGGACTGTTCAGTCACTGAGACATGACTGTAAAAGCTGCTTACCATTTAAAAGAAATGCACTCATCCAAACTATGTACAAAAAACTTGCTGTTAGCTTTCATTCTTGATATATGCAGCTATAGTACCAAATCATATGTTATCATTAGCATTGTTTCAATCAACTCAAAATAATGACACAGTCCAATGTACATTGCTAAGGGTGAGTGACTTCCTTCAAGTACATCTTCTCAAACCACCCTAATTAGAAAGTAACAGGTTACAAATCTTTATGTAGGCTGAGGGATTACTCTGGGCCCACACCAATAAAGAAGGAGCAGAAAATGCTTAAAGGGCTAAGAAATTGATAGCTGCAAGAATCAGTTTTCCCAATGCTGGGAATTTTGCAAATCTAGTTTGGGAATGAGAATACATTTCAAATGGCTGCCTATCTCACAAGCTAACCCTTTACACAGGGCCTTGATTATTTTTGGCTTTATTTCTTCCCTTCTTCTCTCACCATTCCATAGAAGAGTGTTGCATTCACAACTTGTCAACTCAAGACTGAGGATGCTTACCAATTCATCTGTGATGCCTGCTGGATATCACTTACTGCTGTTTGATACTCAACAAATAGAATATTAATCATTATGTAGCATAGCTCTAGGATCAATCATGCAGGCTGCTGGGGATTAGATGAGAGAAATTGCAGTCTCAGATCATAGTTGTTATCCATCTAGTCTGGTAACCTGTCACTGACCAGATGTTTCAGAGGAAAGAGAGAGAGAGAGAGGCCCCATGGTACATGCACATTTGAAGGTAGTCAAAATCAGATCAAGAGAGTTGAAAATAATCTCTTTTTGTGAAGCTGTTAGAAAAGACCACCACCAAGACTGTAAATTTCCTTTTCCTCTTATTGCACAGAATGGAGAAACAGGAGATTTATCTGCTGTAACTTAACTTGTCTTCCAATTTTCATCAGCTTGTCGCAAATAAGAGTCATTATTTAAAATGGCTTATTTAAAATTGTTTTTGTTTTTTTGAAGTGTTCTATCTCCCTTCAGCCATCAGAGATACTTGAAAAATATTGAAGCTCATTGTAATGATTTAGACCAAATGCAAAAATTGCACTGGTAGCACAATATGATTTAGAGACGGGAAGTTCAAGCTCAGCAGGAGGCATCTTTCAATTCAAAATGCTCCTTCTCTCAACAGCAAAAGAGTGAATAAATATTCAATGGATAATTATATTTATCACCCCAAATATATTGAATTATTGTTTTGTTCAAGAAGCAAAACTAAATATGCAGAATTACACCAAATGGGTACAAAACTGCCTCTGCTGTTGATCTTACATGCTGATCAAGAAGTATTTTGTTTCCATTTCCTTATGCTCATGTTGAAGTTTTTTTAATAGTATCTTGAGATTTATTAAATGCCTCATATAAAACTACAATTATTATATTTAACACATAGAGATATTATAAATCTTAACTGTAGCTAGAATGTATTCTGAAGTGTGAACACATGGGTTATAATGAGTATAAAGTTCTTATTAAAGCCTGAGAAAGTTTACATATAGCGTATGCATTAATCGATACACTTGTGTGTTAAAGGTGTAAAGACAGCAATACTGTGGCTTCCTTCTTGTGTGGTACTTGTTATTCTGTTTTGTTGCATATAACAACAGTCATAGCCAAAGCCAGTCACGGGTCAGGCAGAGTACATATCTCACGTGTGAAGTCATTCAGTCTTCACAGTCTCAAAAATAATATTAAGACTATGAGAGCAGAGGAGAAAAATATTTCTCTTCTCGTGTAATGTCTGGATGTTCACAACCTGGAGACTCCCAAAGCTAGTAGTATGAATGCCTGCTAGTTTCTTTCTTGTTGAATCATTTGTCCAACCACTTTTGAACCACTGTAAAATTTGAGCATTCATGACATCTTATGGCAAGGAGTTCAATCACTTCAGTATGTACTGGAGATAACAATATGTCTTTTTGCTTTTTCTAAACCTAATAGTTGTGTTTGAGACTCTGTTCTTCACTGAGAGAATATAAAGGAATAATTCCATATTCTTGTTCTGCATACTATTCATGATCTTATATGAGATCCAGCAAAATCCCCTATAGGTGTCTTGTCTTCTCTAGGAGTCCTAGGCCATGTTTCTCATTGGGAAAACTTTCTATATTGTTGAATTCTGTTTCCTTTAAAGTCACAGGCTATAGATTACATGTGATGCACTGGGTTGAAGCATTTCATTCCAGGTTCCCTAAGAAGTCTTGTGTAAATCCTATCTGCTCCCATAGTGTTCATTTTGTAGACTTTTAAAAGTGGTATCAGCCACTGCTGCTTCACTGTGGAATGCTGCTTCTGCCTCAGACGCATCATTTCTCATTAAAAAAAAAAAATGGTTCCCAAATTGGTGAACAGGAATCCAATGTACTTTTTGTCTTCTGTTGCAGCTATGTGTTTTCTAAAGTGCTTCTTACTTTGATTGTATATTGACATTATTAACTCTCTTTCAAGTTTCCTACTCCTAAGATGTCTCTATATTATTGACATCATAGACTTTCTTGTACTGCTACAGCCATCATGGGAAGTACTTTTGTTTTTTCCCACGTGGCCACAGCTTTAGCTTTCTGAAGAATACATTCTCAATTAAATAGATTCCTTTATATCCTTCTTCTAAATCACACAAGTCTAATTTTAGAATAGATGTTAGGAGGAAGTTCTTTACAGTGAGGGTAGTGAGACACTGGAACAGGTTGCCCAGGGAGGTTGTGGATGCTGCCTCCCCGGAGGTGTTCAAGGCCGGGTTGGATGAGGCCTTGAGTAACCTGTCCTAGTGGGAGGTGTCCCTGCCTATGGCAGGAAGTTGGAACTAGCTGATCCTTGAGGTCTCCTTCCAACCTTACCATTCTATGATTCTATGAATTTTAGCTTTCCTTAAATCTTTTTGTTAAGGCTGTATACCTTTTTTACAGTGATAGTAATACACATGTGCTTTAACACACCTCGTGCTGAATGTATGAATTTGTGACTGTACCTTTTAATTCCTTCTTAAAGTGTTTGTCAGGTTTTTGTAATTTTCTCTTTCAGAAAAAAAATATTGCAGTGCATATTTTGACTTTTGTTACTTTAGTAAGAATGGTAAATACATTATAGTCATACACATATTGGTAATAAAATTTTGAATCAAGCTCTGAACTTCACTTGTTTCTTTCTTTTCTTGTAAATTAACCTGTAAGAACATAATACTGTTCCATTTCAGGTGTCTAAAAATGTCTTATTCCTGTTGTATCTTAACGAGTCCATGTTAATTTAGCTGTCTGTGTCTCTTTCTGTGCCAGTGAATGCCCCTTTTATTACTTACTCTGTCCCGATGTGGTTTTCCTTAGCAAGTTTCAGCTACTCTCATTATCCTGGCTGCCAGATTTATTGCACTGATCTTGTTATCTCCTTCTTCTTCTTTTTTTTTTTTTTTTTAATTTTTTATTTACCCCCCTCATTTTCTCTTTAGGATTTGAACCCATAAAGAGTCTTTGTTTCCTAGTAAGACAAAAGACTTATTTTTCTGCTAGACTCCAGGCTTTAGTAGAGCGTCACCGCTCCCAGGAACAGGGATCTTCTCAGTCTGAAACCTTCTCCTCTATATCCCAAGTCAGTTAAAAACTATCTGGCTTCCTGGGGGTAGTTATCTTCTCATCTCATTGGCAAGGGACAGTCAAAATGGTGAGGTTTTGAGAAAGTGAAAGGGTGTAGGTGTGCTTGCAGATAATCGTTCCCCACACTCCCCCTAGTTTTTGCAAGGGAGAAGTTCGAAAATAAGCAAAGCCCTGAGCTACTATTAATATGAAGACTGGATAAGGTTTGACACAGACAGCTTTTAAGAATTCTGAATAAATGAGGGAGTATTTCCTCTGAAATATAAAACATTCTTAGATAACTATTTTCTCTAATTTATTTTCTAATAAAAGAGTTGGTAGAAGAAAAGAGTAATGTTTCCATCAATACTACATAACAGCTTTTCCTATGACACAGTTTTGCTGTCCTTTCAGGCTCTAGTAAGAGTGCAGAACAGTTATAAAAGTTTTGACTCACAGGAATTCTGGAAAGATGAATTAAATGTGTTGTGCTTAGGCAAGATGTGGTCTAGAGAGCCCATTATCTCTGCCGTATAATGTGGGTCAATATCACACAGAATCACAGAAACATTCAGGCTGGAAAAGACTCATGGAATCACCAAGTCCAACCCATAACCCTACTCTACAAGGTGTACCCCATACCATATCCCCAAGCACCACATCCAAATGACCTTTAAACACATCCAGGGTTGGTGACTCAACCACCTCCCTGGGCAGCCCATTCCAATGCCTGACCACTCTTTCCATGAAAAAATATTTACTAATGTCCAGTCTAAACTACCCAGTCACAGCCTGAGGCCATTCCTTCTTGTTCTGTCACTAATTACCCATGAGAAGAGACCAGCAGCAACTTCTCATAGAATCACAGAATNCCATTATGTCTTTTCAGGTATCTGTAGACAGCAATGAGGTCTCCCTTCAGCCTCCTCTTTTCAAACTAAACATCTCCAGCTCCTTCAGTCACTCTTCACAAGATTTATTCTCTAGGCCATTCACCAGCTTCATTGCCCTTCTCTGTACTCCCTCGAGTACAATATAGAGCAACTCTGATGATACACTTAGAAGGACAGTCTGAAACAAACTGGAACAGAAGTATCTAAATGGGTTCACATAGTCCCCAATGTGTCACCTTAAAAATCAGACCTTCACCCTGTTTTATTACTCTCAGCTTACATTCTTCAGCCTTGCATTTCAAAAGGCTTCAGCCCCACATTTCAGAACCAAGGTTTTGTTTCTCATGAGCTTGCTACCTGTCCTGGGCTATGTCTAGAAAGATTCCCCACGTGCCGTAGAATAGATTAGTTTTTGCACTTGCTGGTTTGGAACTTTTTCTTCAGTTAGTATGCAAGTTAAACATAGATAAGAAAGGAAGTTATGGTCTTAAGTGTGAGAGAATGGCCTTGGTGGAGGGGGTTTGAAGGACCCTGGACTATTTGCATGGGCGCAGGTTTCCAAACTTCAATGAGTCATACCTCATGAATATGTAATAGTTAGGAGGAATAATTCACTTCAGAGCCCATGGGACTTTTGGGAGCCATACCTCCATGTGCTTTATTCAGCACTAAATAAATAGGAAATGCTGCTTCTTGTCTAAGAATTTTTTCAGTTTCAGTGTCAAAATCACAGTGAAAAAGCACCGATCTCTCCAGTTCAGTGGAGTCTCAGTATATTTTTTTTATTTGATGCTGTTAAAAAACCTTTCAAAATAGGAAGTGTTGGAGCAGTGTTAGGTCTGTAGTGGAGATCTTTTTATATTTTTTTTTCATTCTACATCTGCAAAAGGGAAAAAAAAAAAAAAGGCAACACATTTTTATAAAGTGTAATTGTGGTGTGATTTGAATGCCAGAAAGCTATTGCCTAAGTGAGATATTTGTTTCACTTGTCCCAGCTGTATGTTACCAATGTAGACTTCAGTTTAATTGCAGGCCTTCTTTAAAGTAAATCATTATCCATCATTGTCATTCCAAAATGATAAAACATTAAAATAGATGCAACATTCAGCACTATTTAGACAGATCTGAAAACATTTTAAAAGTATACAGTCTGTAGTCTTTAGATTATGGAATTTTACGCATTTGCTAGAATGCTCAAAATTCAGTTCAAAATATAAGCCAAATTACTCATAAAATGTCGTAAGCTGGTAGAGGAAAAGAGGATAAGCTTTCTCATTTCCACATTTGTCTGAAATTGGAAATGGTATAGAGATGTTTAATTATTGTCATTTCATCAGGTTGTCTCTTCAGTCAGTAAAAGGAACAGAGGTGGTGAGCTATCAAATAGCTTCCTTCCAACAGGGCAAAATCCAAAGATCCTCAGCAAGACATGATAAAGGAAAAATGAACTGTAGTAGTTTAAAGTTTGTTGGAAAATTCTAGTAAAAGGAATTGGGACTTTCCCAAAAGTCCAGTGCAGAACATAAACATGTAAAACAGTAATGATGATCTATAGTCTATATCATTCTGTGGTTTGCTAAGAGGGATAACACAGCAATGTATAAACAATTTTGGTCTCTTGGCTTTTGGGCTCTGGGCTCTGTCTCTGCTCTTTCACCTCTCTGACTCCTCCACACTGTGTACTAACCTTTTCCTGAGGTCTTGCTGGTTTTCTGTCTGGGAGGAGAGAAGAAGGTGACATTGACCCCTTCTGGGCTTTCTTTGTCGGGGTGGGGGCAGGATTGGATTTCTGTATTATTTCCAGATTGTAAATAATAGTATATAATTGTAAATACATGTAGATATATTTTGTAAATATGTATACTTGTAAATATATTTGTAAATATATATGCTTGTAAATTTAGCTTGCTGTAAAACATATCTTTATCTACTTCATCTTACTTTATCTAACTTATCTAAATATCTAAATATATTTACATGTAAATGTATTTTGTAAATATATATGCTTTGTAAATACATATTTGTAAATACATATGCTTATAAATTTGGCTTGCTGTAAAATATATCTTTATCTTACTTCCAAACCTTCTGAGCTAGTCTGGGGATTTCAATTTTATTTTGGGGGGGTAATTTCTCAACCTGTCACATGGATATAACATGACACCTGGCATTTTAAAGGAGTCATAGATACTTAACAAAAATATTCTATAATGATCAGGAATGACCGAACTCAAGGGAATCATATTTTGGCACTCTAGGAGAACTGTTAAGTTCCTTTATAGGTAGCTTGTAGTGCAGGTATAACATGCCACAGAATTGTTTGAAATGGACCATGTAAACCAAATTTAAAGTTATCTGATGACCTACCTCAACTTCTCCTTGCCTCTGAATCAGTAGTACTGTTTCTGTATTAGAAAACATACTTGTCCACAGCTTCTTTGCTAATTTTACCTTGGGTATCCAGCGTGTTAGCAGCTAAAGGGGACAGTGTGTGCAGGGACACAATCAAAGACAGCAGAGTCACTCTGACACAGAGAGGAAGGTCACAGTATCACAGTATCACAGTATCACAGTATAGCAAGGTTGGAAGAGACCTCAAAGATCATCAAGTCCAACCCATTACCATAGACCTCGAGACTAGACCATGGCACCAAGTGCCACATCCAAACGTACCTTGAACACCTCCAGGGACGGTGACTCCATCACCTCCCTGGGCAGCCCATTCCAGTAGCGAATGACTCTCTCAGTGAAGAACTTTCTCCTCACCTCGAGCCTAAACTTCCCCTGGCACAGCTTGAGACTGTGACCTCTTGTTCTGGTGCTGCAGATGTTGTGAGCAATAAGTGGATTCATTTAGTGATCATGGGATTTACATTGAATATGTGTGTCACTCTGGCTTAGCCATTCTGACATATTTGCTCTTTACAGCACCTTATTGTTGATTTAAGCAATTTTTTTCTGCTGCTAGAACTTTGCCTCAAACCATTTTCCCTCTTAAAAATCAGAAAAGCACCCCACCCCAAATCTGTTTCCCTGGAGAGGATCATTCTCCATCTAACCCACCTGCAGACTAAAATATAATGCAGCTCTGCATAAGATTTTAGAACTGAGGTGTACTAAAATAAATTTTGCAACAAAGGAGCACCACTGCCACATCTAGATCAACTCTGTTTGTAAGACAAGAAGGTCTTACAGTAGAAGAAAGTGCAGGCATAAGAAATATATCCCCCTTTCCCATGTAAACACAATCACTTTTTTATAGTCACAAGCAAGCTAATATCCATTATTGCTTGGCAACATAATCTATAGCAACTGTGCTTGGGTGGAAATGTTTGTGCTTTGGTCCAGAAGTATACTGAATATCTTCACAGAGCATCATAGTTTTCAAATCTTGTTGTGCAGAAGATGTTTGTGTTGTAGGATTCTAAGATGACCTAGTTAAGACTTTCTAATTGTACCTAGAAATACTTTCCATTGAGGGCAATCTGTTTCATTACAAATAGTGATTATTCTGTTTCTACAGTACCAGTCATGTTAGACTTTACTTGCTTGGAGACAAGAGATGCTCTCATTATATGAATAATAATTTGCATTATGAACCTCAAAAATGAGGGCTTTTAAAGGCAGAAGTGATTTGTATACAAGTAGGATGGACATAAAATCTCCCAATTATAGCAGGGAAATCAGATCTACCTAACCACTCTCCATATTGGGACAGTTTCCCAAGAAGCTTCTGCAGAGCAATCTGCAGGAAGAAATTCAGCCTTGTTCCTATTCCATGGAGCACTGTCTTAGTGCATTCCTCCACCTGGACTCAACCCAATTTTGCCAAACCCATCTGGTTTCACTAAGATCCTCTAGGTTTTACAAGGCTTTAGCCACATTCTTTGGCTACAGCTTGCAGAATGTGCTTCCAGGACAGAGAATCTCTGCTGTCACTTTTGGAAATGGATCTCTAGCTATAAAACCAGCACTGATTCCCCTAAGGGTACCTCTACATTGCAAAAAGCTTCGCTCCCCAGGTCATTGCCAGGTACTGCCACCCTGGTGAATGAGGTCAGGGAAGATCATGGATCAGATTCTCCTGGCCACTGTGCTAAGGCACGTGGAAAATAACAAGGTGAGTGGTGACAGCCAACATGGCTTCATCAAGGGCAAATGACGCCTGATGAATCTGGTGGCCTTCCGTGACAGAGTTGCAGCTCTCATAGATATGGGAAACTGATGTCATCTAACTGGACTTGTGCAAGTCTTTTCACACTGTCTCACAGCCTTAGAAGACCTCCTTTTCTCTAAGATGGAGACACATGGACTTGATGGGTGGACACCAACAAGCAACAGGTTGGCTATATGGACTGACACAAAGGATTGTGATCAATGGCTCAATGTCCAGGTGGAGAACAGTGAAAAGCAGAGTTCCTCAAGGAACTGTACTGTGTCCAGTGTGGTTTAATATCTTTTTCAGCAACATAGACAATGGCATTGAGTTCACCCTCAACGTATTTGCTGATGACACCAAGCTGTGTTGTGCAGTGGACCCACTTGAGGGAAGGGATGTCATTCAGGAGGATCTCGACAGGCATGAGAAGTGGGCCAGTGCCAACTGCATGAGGTTCGACAAGTCAAAATGCAGGGTCCTGCATCTGGGTCAGGCCAATCCCAAGCAGAAATACAGGCTGGGTGCAGAGTGGATTAAGAACATCTCTGATGAAAGAGACCTGAGTATATTGATTGATGAGAAGCTCAACATGAGGCAGCAGTGTGCTCATGCAGCCCAGAAGGCAAATTGTATTCTGAGCTACGTTAAGAGGAGTGTGGCCAGCATGTCGAGGTGATTTTTCCCTTTTACACTGCTTTTATGAGACCCCACCTCCAATACTGCACCCATCATAAGAAGGACATGGAGCTGTTGGAGTGAGTCCAGAGGAGGGCCACAAAGATTATCCAAGAGCTGGAACACCTCTGCTATGAAGACAAATTGAGGGAGATGGAGTTGTTCAGCCTGAAGAAGAAAATACTCCAGGAGGACTTTATAGCTGCCTTCTAGTACTTGGAGGAATCCTACAGAAAGGCTGGAGAGGGACTTTTCATTAGGATGCCTAGCAACAGGACAAGGGAGAATGGTTTTAAGCTGTGGGAGAGTAGGTTTAGTCTGGATTTCAGGAAGAAGTTCTTCGGTATGAGGGTGGTGTGACTCTGGAACAGATTGCCCAAAAAGGTTGTGGATGCCTTCTCCCTGGGGGCGTTCAAGGCCTTGAATAGCCAAGTATAGTTATGAGGCATCCCTGTCCAGAGCAGAGAGTTTGGAGCAGATGATCTCTAAGGTCCATTTCAGCCTAAGCCATTCTGTGATTTTGTGATTGACAATACTAGCACTCTAGACATAACTTAAAATGATGGGAAGGACTGCCTGCTCACTTCTTCTACACTAGCTGGGGCTCTGAATTGTGCAAGAGCAAGTTATCAGGGGAATGAAGGTTTGAACTTTTCAGAATATTTGTAAACCAAGAGCTCTTCAGTTTGGGTAGCACAAAGAATATTGGAAACAACACCAGCAGGCATCTACTGACTGTTCTTTCTTTTGTTGTTTCCATTCATAGAACATAGAATGATAGAATCATAGAATCAACCAGGTTGGAAGAGACCTCCAAGATCAACCAGTCCAACCTATCACCCAGCCCTAGCCAATCAACTAGATCATGGCACTAAGTGCCCCATCCAGTCTTTTCTTGAACACCTCCAGGGACAGCAACTCCACCACCTCCCTGGGCAGCCCATTCCAATGCCAGTCACTCTGTGAAGAACTTCCTCCTAACATGCAGCCTATACCTCCTCCAGCACAACTTGAGACTGTGTCCTCTTGTTCTGTGGCTGGTTGCCTGGGAGAAGAGATCGACCCCCATCTGGCTACAACCTTCTTTCAGGTAGTTGTAGACTGCAATGAGGCCACTCCTGAGCCTCCTCTTCTCCAGGCTAAACACCCCCAGCTCCCTCAAGTCTCTCCTCACAGGGCTGTGCTCCAGGCCCCTCACCAGCTTCATCACCCTTTTCTGGACATGTTCCAGTACCTAAACATCTCTCTTGAACTGAGTGGCCCAGAACTGGACACAGTACTCAAGGTGTGGCCTGACCAGTGCTGAGCACAGAGGAAGAATAACCTCCCTTGTCCTGCTGGCCACACTGTTCCTGACACAGGCCAGGATGCCATTGGCTCTGCTTGCCACCTGGGCACACTGCTGGCTCATGTTCAGCCTGCTATCTACCAGTACCCCTCTCTGAGATATGATCAACCTTTTAAAAAATAAAGTAGTAGTGTATACATTATATATATATATAGTTTGTTTTATTTTTTTTTCCCCCTTAAAATCAGGCATGCCTCTTACCTTTCATGTTAAGGGTTCTGCTTCAAATGCACTGAGGGCAACATTGCTCTACACATCTGGGACAGGGATCAACAGAACTCTTCTTACAAAAGACACTTTCTCCAATGGATTCACATACAAGTTCTCCTCAGCTGTTGTATTTTCAGGCACTTGACTTGGCACAGTTATCTTCTGATTTGTTTGGGTTTTGTTTTAGTCTTTTCTGACTTCCTGCTCCCTAAAGAGAGAGGTCCCTGCAGAAGAACTAAAGAAAAATTACTTTTTCTGAGAGTGATGTCATTGTGGTTCTTTGTTTATGCAAGATATGCTCAGGTGCTGCTGGTCACCAGCAGGTGTTCTGAAAGACTCTACTGTGCTTAATTTATAAGCAAGTTAGTATTTTCTTGATTATATCCATGGCACATTTGGGATGAGTAAAATTGCTTTTCCCAAATAACTTTCTCACACATACAGACCACACAAAATTTTAGTTAATCCCCAAGTTACCTGTATGTTGAAAAATAGAGTTCTTGTGATAATGGGAGGAATAGAAGCATTGATATTTGAATCTTTGTAGCTCTAATTCCCATTAAATTTGAATTTTCATGATAGTCAGATTGCAATTTCCATCTCAAATATGTGCTTTGTCCCATGACATATAGACTAACTCAATTTTGTTCCCTTCTTTCTTTTTTTTTTGTTCCCTACATTTAATATCAGGTGGAGTTTGAAGCCTTTCCTGATTTTCTAAAATGATCTCTACATACTTGGAAAATGATACATATTTCTTCCAATAAAGCAATCATATCAGAACCAGCAAGAACAATATGGACAGGTAGTTGAGAGTGTCTGCCTACGGTAGCAAGTAGAGTGAAATACTTTCTGTTGGCAATGTGATTTCCAACTTAGATCCATTTCAGAAGTTCATATTTAGGAATTGTTCCAGTTTGGTCCCATTTGAGATTGAAGTGCTCGGGAGTACTGCTGGAGTACTAGAATGCTCCTTCCAGCTGACAGAAACCTGGAAGGAATTAATTTCATGCACTCCAAAGTATCTCCAAGACCATTACACAAGAACTGTAGCAGTCAAAACACATATCCAAAACACTGAAAATGTTGACAATTTTCCTTAGCTTCAGAACCATGCCTCTAATGTGAATTAAAAGTCATGTAGGTAAAAACAAGGACAAACCCTTTCCTTTGCCATGAGTTGTTCTCAAAATATTTTGAAGTCACTTTTTCATTGATTGCCTTCAAAATATAATAGAAAACATCACCCCTTTCAACTTGCATCACCCTGCCTTTCCTTAATAGGAAAACCCAACAAGTAAAAACATTCTTGATCTAACTTCTATGAGTGAGAGGGGAATTCTTAAATTTAGTTTTTGATGTGTTTATAATATGTCTGACATCACAGATGGATCAAATAGTGTCTACACCTGTCTTGACACAGAACCCAAATCACATATTAAATGTATTTCCTTTAAGAATCAAAAGGAACCAGTTTTAGAATCATAGAATCA